>APFE030106868.1:0-11688 GCA_000404065.3 Pinus taeda | reverse complement strand
AAATAAATAAATAAATGTGTATAAGCCTGAAAACCAATCATGGATTGGCAGTCTTATACAGAAAATATAGAGTGAAAATCAGGGACACCTGACACTATATTTTCCAAAAAACATCTCCTCTCATGTTCTTTCCATCTTCACTTCATCTCACTCACTCATCCCATTCCATTCCACCTCCATCTCATTCTCATCATCATTTCACTTAACTTCACTATATTTTCACTCCATTTTCATTCCATTCCATTCCATCAATAAAAGTCCCCCTTCAGGACTATTTTCATTCAGTTATTTTCCTCTAAACTATCTTTGTGCAGTTCAGGGGGTGTTGTTTCAGTTTCCGCAGCTAGCCACCGTTTCTGCAGCTGGAACCAGTTTCTGCAGCTAGAAACGATTTTCGCAGCCAGCATCACTTTGTTTTCAAAATACGATCAACTGTTAGTGCCAAAATCATGAAATGCAGGTGTACGTGAGCTAAAGACATGGGGCATCTTCAATATATCAAAGAAGAGCAACTGGTTAGAAGCCTTGAGCAAATATTGACAAGTTTCCAAAGGTATGATAAAAAATCTTTATCAAACAACACTTCAAGTCATAATTATGTATATTTATTAACCCATAACCGGTTCTCCTATGTGCAATGATTTAATATATTCACCCACTACCATTCTTATCCCGCAATATCATTCCACACACCTCGCATTCATTCATTTCCCTAACGGTCCTATGATTACTCCGAGTTCAAACTCAAGAATGACTGCACTTCCATTTATTACCCGTACTCTTAAGACATGACCTATTTTGTTACGGCTCTTCTTAGCCATAATTTCCACAGCCGTCTGTTGAGACGTGTAAATCTCATACACAGCCATCCGACTCAGGAGAATTCTGCCGTTACTCCACTCATACCATAATCTTCGCATACACTCATATTTCATTTTATGAACTCGGTCATGGTCACCATTGCTCACCCACTGTTCTCTTGTGATTCGGGCATTTCTCTGTTTCCGACTGCAGTCACTACAGTTTGCTTTACGCTTTGATTGCATCCACTACAGTCATCCTAAACCCCGATTGCAGTCACTACAGTCTCTCCTAAAAACCCTGTAACAGAGCCATTCTTTCTTAACCCTCATACGCAGAAGAACCCTCAGTGGATTTAAAGCATAGGATGGGAAAATTGCTGAGAGCCGAGCTGGAAGGACCAAAATACTTGGAGGGTTATCCCCAAGTTAAGGAGTTATTGAAGAAAGTCAAATGGCTCCGATTTATTCAGAAATTCAAAGGGTATAACAAGGAAGTGACCAAAACTTTTGCAAGGTCCTTTAATGGACAAACAATGGAGGTTGGGGACTTAAAGTTTACAGTGATCGAGGCCACAATAGCAACAGCCACGGACCTACCTCAAGAAGGAGAAAGGTGGTTTAAAAATAGAAGCGTGGACGATCAAATCTGGAGAACCATGCTACGAAACCAAGGTATGGATACCACTGTATTCACCAGAGGCATCCTTGTGCATGTACTAAAAGAAGAATGGTCTGGTCTATTGTTGGTCATACAGAGATTTATCACATGTGAGGGTCATTTTGGCTCTATGTACATGTATCATGTCAGGCTAATGATGAATTTCATAGATGGTCACATTCTTAATTTGCCTCATTTTCTGTTATCAAGTTTGAAAAAGATGAGTGTTACGGTTCAAAAGCATGTAGGTAACATTGAGCCTCATCTTTACCATCATGGGCTCATAAAAATTCTTATTGAGGATCAGTTGAAGAAAACTAAGGATACATGGGAACAATTTTTAACAAGAAACTACTTCCAAGAGCCATCCGAGGCCTCTGGAAGTAGTCCACCAAAAATCCCAAGGAAAAGTAGGAGGAGGGAGAAAAATGTTGCAGCCCAAGACTCCCCTACAAAAGAAATTGAAGAAACTTTCCAAAAAGAGGAAGAAGACCAAGTTAAGAATAAGAAACAAAAGAAAGAAAAAGGCAAAATTACCACTCAAGAGGTCTATCCATCCCCTGAGCAATCCTTAGAAGAAGATTACCAGCCTCTGTCAGAAAGGCTAATAGATCTTAAAGCTGCTGCCATGACCAAGAAAAAGCAAAAAGAAAAACAGAGTGCACATAAGAAAAGTATGAGTTCATCCTTGAGAAGGAGCTCTAGGCTAAAAGGGAAGTGGAAGAAAACCAAGGGAGATCAGTCCCACTTTATTGATTTGAGTGAAGAGGCACTTGAAAAATCTCCAGATCAGCCAAGCCTTGAATCAAGTCCTCCACGTGAGGAAAGCCCTTTTCGGCCAGAAAGAGAGAGCCGTCCTCCTCCACCAGATTTTGAGTTTAGACAGAGAAAGTCACCTGAGGTAGATCCTAGTCAGCAAGAGGTATATAATTACCTGGAATCCTTAGAACAATCAGCTGCAGGACCAAGTACCTCTCTACCACTTGATGCACAGGTTCAGTCTTTGAAACAGGAAGTATTGAGCTAGAAGTCCTAAATAGACATATCATACAAGAAAATGAAGCACTTAAAGAGCAGGGTAAGGTAGACAAAATGGTCCATGATAATACCATGCTTCATTTAGGACTGTGGCAGAAGAAAAACAGAAGACTGAAGAAGAGATGCAAAAAGTTAAGCAGAGCATTGATTAACCTCAAGTTCAAATGTCTAGTTAGAAAGCCAAGGATGATGATGATGATGGCATCAAAGAAGAAGAAAAGAGGACTAGACGTCCTTGCAGAAGCCTCAAAGCATGTGGATTAGAGGGAAATAACTCAATTTTGGTTGCATGAGGACATGCAACACCTTCACAGTGGGGGTATGTTGAGCCTCAAACCTGCACCTTCCTATACACCCTCTTAGCCTTCTTTCTCCACTCACTTCATTCACCCAGTTATTAAATCATTGCATTATAGTCTAAAAAGGACTGTTTATATGGTTTTCTGACTATACTTATGATTGTTGTTTGGTTTAGTTTTTTTGTTCATGCAGCTGCGGAAACTTGTCAGTTTCCGCAGCCAGCACAGGTTTCCGCAGCCAGCCCAGGATTCCGCAACTATTTTGTTAAAAGCTGTGCTCCAGGCATCCTCTGAAGAAACAAGCTACATGGGCAAGCTCCAGGTGGCAGATACATGGAACGTGTCCATTCAAATCGACCAAATCATCCATGAGAGGCCGCGGTCAACCAAAGTCATAGACAAGGCCAGCCAAAGAGTTCAGCGGTGGCACGTCACTGTTTTGGGAACGTGAATGATACGTGGCATAGTCCTCAGCTCACGAAGGCACCAACACACCCGGAGATCGTTCATGAGACCTGAATCTAACAGCCAACCACCCCGAAGATTTAAGAAACATGATGACAGTTACACTAGATCTTGGCTGAAGAGATCTACGTGTCTTTAGCAAAGCAGGTAATAGCGTAGAAGTTGTTAGTTAGCTTTCGTATTTTTGCACTATAAATAACGCGTCGTTGAACGCTGTGGAAGAGCTTTTTGATATGTATGAATCCTGAACTGTTTATGTAATTCCGCACTGCTGGTTATCTTATCACCCCACTGTTTTATATGCTGCTGTTTAATACATGAGAAGACTTTTCTGAGTTCAACCGTGTGATTATTTGTTGATTGGCTGAAGTGGCAGAGGGCCCCTGCACGCTGAAGCCTTGTAAAGTTTTTATTTAGCTTTATTATGTTTTTGTTTTTCTCATTAGTTTGTACATAATATACTGTTTTATGTTTCTGCTGTTCATATCTTCACCTTTGTTTTCTTAGAGTTGTAAACTGATCAGTTCTTTTCTGCAGGCTTTCTTAGGCAACCCGAGCAATTTTTCATCTTTTTGATAACTTTTGGCATATGAGATCATCTTGTCCTTCCTGCTAACTTTCATTTTCTGAAGTTTAAATTCAGCATTGTCCTTTTTAAGTTGTGAATTGCTTATTTCTTTTTCTGCTATTTAGATATCATACTGCTCATCAATTTATGGTTTCTTTCTATGGTCAAGCGACTATATCAGCAAGAAATCAGAATATTACTAACTGTAGTATGATTTAGTTATCATATTGCTTACTCATGGTTGCTTTCCACAAGGTAGATTGAGCTGAATGGTAAAGGACTAGAAGAGTTCAAGTAGTGTGATTAGTTTCTTTTATGCAATTTACTTTCTTGTCATTTAGATATCATATTGCTTAACATGTTCATGATTACTTCCCCAAGGTAGATTGAGCTGAAGGGTAAAGGATTTGAAGAATTCAAGTAGTGTGATTAGTTTCTTTTATGCAATTTACTTTTTTTGCCATTTAGATATCATTGACTTGTTCATGATTTCTTCCCACAAGGTAGATTGAGCTGAAGGGTAAAGGATCTGAAGAGTTTAAGTAGTGTGAATTAGTTTCTTTGCTTTTAAGTTTGAGTTGCTTTTAGTTTTTAGTTTCTTTTCATTTCAGCAGCAAGGATACTGGGCCATTGTCATTAGTTCACTATTTGATGCATTTATTTTCTGTTAAGAATTGATTTCATTTTAGTTATTGTAAAGCTTTCTTTTGAGCACTTTCAAGTTTAGAAACCATCACCGTCTACACTCCATACTTCACTTTCATTCTCACCATCACACATTAAGGAAAAATAAATCCAAAAAAAAAACAAACAAACTAAAAAGCTTAAAATGGCAAAAGCCTAAGGAAATGGTTATCTAGTACATATAGTACACTTCACTTCGTCAGTTTACAAACCCCGGGTTGACATTTTAAATAGCAATTTAGATCACACTAAATTGACCAAACACATACATGCGTAAATTACAACTACATACATCATTAGAGTAACCAGGATAACTGAACTACAATAAAAATATATGCATGAAACATGCTAGATCTATTATATTAAAATAGTGAAAGATCCACTCATACATACAACCATGACAACCATGAAAACTACTAGCCCCAATAGGGGAACATTACAATCACTACCACCTACTCCTCCAAAGAGATGTACTAGCTCTGCACTGTGGAGAAGCCAAGGCTCATTACAATACACTCTAAGGTTTCTCTAAGTTATACCTATAGCAAGCTTGGCTCCCAAAAGTCTCTGCAATGAGTTATGAGGTTCTACAAATGGCTAAGGGTGGGGTGACCCTTGACATTCCCCTTTGTGACTCTACAACTACCCTCATGACTCTTAAACATACACATGAATGTTACATTCTACTATTGACACTTGGTCTTTCACTTTACAACATGTTTACAATACAGTTTGCACAAGTACCCATGTGAGACAAAAATGGGCTTGAGTAAGCCATACAAGACATCACTAGAACTCAAAAAGCTGTGTGAAGAATAACTCTTCAACATCCTCTCGATGATTTATAGTGGCGAACTGATGCCAATATTGGTAATCTGTTATGGTGTTCGCATACTCTACGGTGTCATCCTTCTGAAATCGAAATATTGCCTCCATTGCATCCAGGTACACTTATTTTGCACCTTTTTTGAACTTGTTAGATAGAATGTGCATCATGGTCTTGAGTGCAACTGAACTAGCAACATGCTGGTGCATAGTGTCTGCGCTCATTTAAAAGTTTGTGCTGGTGGCTATGCACATCAACTGATCAAAGTACATGTCCCGCTCCAGTTAGACTTGGTTCTTTGTCTTCCCCTCGATGAGTGTGCCAATGGATGGGACTGCATGCGTGTGCACAATGACATCAATTCTCCTGAACACTCTTTCATGTGAAGCCTATAAGCTAGTGATGAGCTGTGAGAGTTCCTCATAGTTCTAGATCTAACTCCAGATGCATGCCTTCAATTCCACTACATTTGGCTTCGTCATATTTGGCAAGTGGAATGGGGCTACCTTGTACCTCATTGTCCATATATGCACGTGATAAAAAACAATGTGTATTTCTATCAAGATGCGTGCTCTCCTAGCACAGTGCTTCTGCCAACCGTTAAGATGGACAATTGACTTATACATGATGACAAAACCAAAGTAAAACCTCTGCATGACTGTCTTGAGAGACGATACTTCATCAAGTATCGGTTTCCTCAACTCTACTCTAGAAAATTTTGTAACTTGCTCTTCTCCCTGCTTGGCTACTTGTAGCTCCTTAGACAGGCGCTCAGTCTTAGATATCAAGAATCTGACACTCAAGCTAGTGGCTTCGACATATGCATTGGTAGCATCAACCAATGCAACTGGATGTGTGCATACATTAGATGCGACCACTCATTCTTCAAAGTGCAGAGGAGATACATGGAAATTTGGAGTGGAAATTCTGCGCGACTGTAAAAATTGTTGTTGTGATTCATTGAAAGATATGTTGTGTACATCTTCTTTCAGATTGTCCTCAACGATTTCAGTGTATCCTTGATCACTTGGGACTTTATATGCTCCTAGATCTGATGAAGCTAGTGGAGTGACCTCTTGGTTCTGAGGAATGAGGTCAATGTCCTAATCTAACTCTAGCCAAACCACATCCGTATCCATCTACTTTAGCATCTGTTCAATCTCCTAAGCAAAGTCCCGCTCCTGCGACTGCTCACCCTGTTTGCTATGTGCCAGCTACTTGAATGAATCAATAACTTGCATAGGTGTAGTTTCATCAATATGTGCATGCTACACCTCCTGCTGTTCTTGTTCCTGCTACGCTTCATTCTCTCTTCTACGCAACTCTTGTTCTTCCTTGAGTTGCTGCTTCAACTCCTGCAAGTATTTTTCTGCTTCTCCCTTTTTCTTTGCACAATCCTTCCATCATGCTTTCGCCTCTTCACCTCAATCTCAAAATATTCTCTTAACACAAGTGGGTCTGCTTTGAACTTGCATCTTTGCTCCGCCTCTACACTGTCGACAACCTTCCTCTTGCCTTTTTCAAGCTTAGGTATGCTGCCCTTTGCTACTGATGTTGATGCTTCTATTTGTGATGCTCCTGCTTTCTGCATTGCTAACCACTCTACAACTATCCTAACCAGTTAATTGAGCCTTGAGAAATTATAACAATATCTCCATGGGTCTTCCTCAAGCCAATGACATGCCCTCTGGATTCGAGGATGATACACTCTCGCACATTTTTCCTTCACTAAGCAATGCGGGTCATATGGATTGAAACTTCTGGTGCCAAAGGTGAACCTCTTGAATTCCTCTGTCTTGGCCTCAGCATGCTTGAGATTCTAGATCTCATACAACCCGCTCTGCAAAGGAAGAGTGAGCAAAGGCATCTTCTTCTTCCTATGCAGGCTTGCTGACAACCCTGTCAAGATGCAGTATGCAACCTCTTGCATGACCAACTTGTCCATGGAAAAATTCAGCAAAACATGCAAATCCTTCTCCATGCTATACATTTGGATGAAGGTGCCAAAGGGTGAGGCATACCGATATGCTATGTCAATCAATGCGTCCATCACTTCCAAGGACATGCAAGGCAGATCCTGCTCAAAGATCATCCTGTACACTGGGGTGACTAGGTGGTCTAACAGATGTATTATAACTCCATAGAAGTTACATTTAGAGAAAAACCTACAACAGGTGAGCACAAGGGTTTCTAAAGGTGTCCATGACCAACCCAAGCCTAGGAACTGCTGATGGGAACAGATTGCATCAAGAATGTAAGCAGACATGAAAAAATTTGCTTGTTGACCCTTGGGCGGATGCTGATCTTCTCTTACGTGTTCCTTCATCTAGAGAGCCAACATGTTAGACCAATTGAAAGATCTTCCTTCGTTCCCTAGCTCATCCAACACAATCACCCAACTCTACGGGAATTTTTTGTGCTGTCTTGGATGTATAAGTGACATCCGAAGATGACCAAGCGCTGATAAGCCTTCCACAACATTCTTGTATTGTACACTTGGTTGGGTGTTGTCTTGAACTTACATGGCTCTTTCACCCAACTCTTTATGATGTCTCTTGAGTTTGCACTGTTGCTGGGCCTGGTGAAGGGCGCATCCATCGTGACCACCGACTATGGCAAGTGATACATCTCTTGAAAGTCCTATTCCTTGAAGGTAGCAAGTTATATTCCAATGAAACTGCTCAACACCATTGTCTCCATATCAGTATGCGAGAGAATCTAGTGGATCATGTCCACACATGGAAACACGGGATACCTGCATGAAATCCGATACAAGCCAGACTTGTGTATGTTGAAATAGACTCTACGGTCCTCTAGGTTCTCCTCAAAGGTGTCTGAAAATATGTCATTGATGTCCTTCCATTTCAACTTGATCTCCTTGTCTATGAACAACTTAGTGCCTTCATAGATGGGTAATCTCATAGACACTTGCTCGACCACATCTCGAGTTGCACTCTCAATGGTTTCCTTTAACCCTTCTCTCTTGGAAGCCATTGTAATTATACTATTGAGAAAACATATGATACATGGAGATAGAGCAACACTCATGGTAAGCACACTATTAGTTGAATACCAAAACAATGAGGGCTAACATGCAACACACCTGGGTGACTGTCTAGAATATTTGTGCAATTTTCACCAGGAGGCTGGGAGACTAACTACCAGAACTATGCAGAACATAGTCTAGACTATCAGCGAGTTGAATGACTACTGAGACTACACAAGGCACAATCCAACTTGGCTTGTTAAGGACTGAAACTACACAATGTGCAGTTTCAGTTAGCATGAATGCAACCCGGTAAAACTGCATTGCACAATTCCGGGGGCCAATAGGGCACTGCCTCTTAGAATTGTGTAGAGAAAGCCTCAAAGTCTAGTGTGAACCAAGCTCTACGCAATTTCTGGGAGGAAGGCATAACCTTCACTCTCTGAAATACGTAGTGTAAGACGAGCAAGGCAAGGTCACGGTCAAGGTAGCTTAGACCTACCGACAGATGACTGAAAACATGTAAATACTGAATGCATGTGAAAATATGAGTGCATACATGAGTGAATGAACATGCATGGAATCAATGAGTTCATGATTTAGTAAACAAGAAAACAAGTAAGTGTGTGAAGCGAGTCGCTGAAATGACGACCATTAGTGCAGAAACAATGTCATGAATGCAATAACAAGGAGATGCAATGGAAAACTTGAAATAGTTCTTCTACAAGCTAACATGTATTAAAATGAAAATAAGTGTTCAATAAAACAAAAAAAAAAACACTCACACAAACTGAGATACAAAAAGCAACAGAAAAGTAGCAAAAGACATGAAAAGTGGACTTTCCCAGTAAAAGATGAGTTGAGTGTGTTGAATGCTCCTAGATGCGATGGAGAATGCCAAAGCTCCAAGATCGTAGTGAAGAATGATCTCTGAAACGTCAAATAAATAGTTTTGATAAGATCGAGGCTTATGACACATATCCCATAAATCTAGGAAAAAGAGACACTTGGTGGGAGGTTTCTAAAACAACTTTTGCATGTAACCCCAATTGCTAAATATAGATCCCTAAAATCTATGGATGCTTTTTGATTTTTGATTTTTTCTTTTTCAAGAAAAGCAACCCATGCATGAAAAGCAAGATTGCTTTATCCTAGAGGGAACCAATCAACTTAGGAGCACATGCAATGGACAACAAGCCAATGACATGGCTTTGGATGCCCCTTAGGCTCTGCACAATTTTTGGACTGACGCCAAGACTGTAAGCTAGAACTACTTGAAGTTTGAGAGTAAGCCTAGTGATGGGCTGCTCTGTGAAATTTTCAGAGGGAAGGAAATTTTCTTGCTCTGTACATTTCTAGAGAGCAGTAGGCTGCCTTGATGCTCTACGCAATTCTGGAGAGCAAGGTTGGTTTCCCTCCAGTTCTGCGCAATTCTAGAAGTGAGCACAAGAGAAAGTTGATGGCAAAGTCACATAATGTTAGCTTGCGGATGAAAGGAAAACAAGCTAGTAAGCACAAGATGATAAGCCATAGAAATTCGACTGAAGCATAAGTATTTGTTAGTGCAAGACATGTTGCTAATGATGATTGGTAGGGAGGCTCCAAAATGAAGCTAAGGCAACATTTTGGAGGATGGTTATAGTCACTACAACACAAGGTCATGATCATTTAAAATAAAATTTCCAATGAAGCCACAAGAGTTTATCCCAACATTAAAATAGAAAGATATAAAACATTAGAACCATTATGAAACAATGTGCAAAGATAAAGATGTTTACCTCAACAATTTGCACAAGAAATTGAAGGTCTTGTATGAAAGAAAAACAATGTGTTATAAAGAGTTGCTTTATCTAACCTACATATTTACCTTGATGAAGGGAGCTTACAAATTCTTGTACATCCATACGTTCATTAAGCTCAACATAAAATGGAAACTTATGATTAAGAACAAAGCTTGTGAGGTACAACTCTTCATCCGGTTGGTGATTAGATCCTGAATTTGAAAAGAATGAAATTCTTGTAGAGATAAGCAATTAATCAATGCATTATCCCTATGAGAAGACTCACATAAGAAATAGATAACCCAATATTTTTCAATAATTTCATCAAGGTCATGAGGACCTGACATAACCATCAACAAAAACTAAAGTGCCTCAACTTCTTGACAATTATCCAAATGGTAAGATAATGAATCATAAAAACTCAGGGGCTTAATGCAATCAACATATATCAACCAACAACTATCATTGGATAGACCAATGGGAAAATAGTTAATGAGATGAAAACTATTAGTGTGTCAATAAGGTCTATAAGTTAGCACATGGGATCCTCTTTCATCCAAAGAAGTGTTGATTTGCAAGGTTTTACAAATGCTATGTACATATATAAAAGATAAGCATTCTAAGATTAATTTCAGTATAAGGGATTTGTAGGAATAATTAAATATACCTTCAGGATTAAGAATATTAACTTCAAAATAGTGGAAATCCTTCAGGGGTAAGCTTAGATCCAATGAAACAATGTTGAGAAAAGAATTACGCGAGAGAATTCTAATCTAATGCAGTTCAAAGATCCTATGAGGATTGTGAGAACCTAACATAACCATCAGTTGAAGCTAAAGTGCCTCAACTTTCTAACAAGACTCTAAAATTTCAAATGTCAAATGATTGAATTTTGAAAGCACGGTTAGGTCAACATTTGTGTGAAGACAACTACCATCAATTGTTTCACAAAGATCATTATGAATCAGATGGAAACCATTAGAATTAACAGTTTCATAAGTTATTTCATCATTATCAAACATATTAGATAACAAATGATCAATAACCGAATTATCTTCTTGGTGAGCTCCAGTATTGTAGCAATAATGCTACAACTCCTGGGGCTTCCTGTCTCTCATTTTATCAACCCGGTAGTTCGTACAAACTTGGAAGCGGCGGTGCTATATGCACAAGTACTAGCTCTTGTCACAGCTGTCACTTGGTCAGCTGGCACAAGTCCGCTAGGGCTCAAGCCAACTTCTATAGCCTCACAGAAGAAGCTTTATCAATGATGGACGAAAGCTAGCTCAAAGAAGACTAATCTACTTGACAAAAATGAACTGAAAGCAAATCAAAGCATGTAAACCTATGAAACCCTAATTTAACTAGTCTAGCCTCTATAATGCAAATGACGTGAAGGAAACTTCTACCAATGCTGTTGTTACCTCTGATAAGTGAAAATGCATGGATCTAAACTGTTTGCATCATAAAAGACATGTTTTTATATTTTTCCTTTAAGTGGATGGGGTGATTGTGATTGTGTGCTAATTAGGGTTTGGTTGTGCAGCTGGGATGGGGAAGGAAGGAAAGCGTGGGACAGG
>APFE030106862.1:0-15399 GCA_000404065.3 Pinus taeda | reverse complement strand
AACTCAAGATGGAATCAGTTCATGAATAGGTTAGGAAGAACCTTCGTAAGTTTGTTTGTTAAAAACTTTACCCAACTAGGCTGGCGTGAGTGCGACTCTGAGACAGAGCGCAAGCTGGTGTGCCCTCTTTGGAGGATTTCCCCCATTGGCGCGAGTGATACATAGTGGAACAACGCCAATGGAAAAAGGGCTATTTTTATGGGTATTTTTCAGAAGGTGTCTTTAGGGCATATGAAGTACATAACCAAGGGGATAAAATTCAAGTGTTTTCAGGTTATGTCACTTCTCCCGTTCCTCTGCTCCGACTGATCACAATCCCCACGATCCTCGTGAATGGACACCTACACATGCAAAGAACGACACAAATACAAGCATAAAATCCAATAGATGCAACTATATGTCAGTCAGAAAGGATATAACTCAAACATCATTACAAATACAAGAAGATTGGAACCATAATGATAGTCGTCTATTACTATTGATAAACAAAGAAGAATACAACCATAGTTCTGACGTCAAATCCTCCTTTGGCTGGGTGATCAGCAGCACATGCCTTGCAAAGCTTGTTGGGAATGGGGAACAAGCCTCTCTCTCCTTGGTTACTTGGCCAAGAATCTCCTCACTTTAGATTTAGCCTTATGGGAATGAAGAAGGCTTCTTGTAGCATGAGCTTAGCAATTCTCAGACTTTGGGACTTAGAATTTGGAACTTTGGAACTAGAACTACTAACTAGCTTGTCAAAGGCAAAAGGACAAGCTTATATAGAGAGAGGAGAAGGAGTTAGGATCATCCACAAGATTCATGGGATTGGATTTATTACTAAGAAGCTTCCATGCGAGGTGGAGAACTACTTCCCTTCTATGGAGATTCGAAGCCCAACTGAACTAACTCAAGATGGAATCAGTTCATGAATAGGTTAGGAAGAACCTTCGTAAGTTTGTTTGTTAAAAACTTTACCCAACTAGGCTGGCACGACTGTGACTCTGAGACAGAGCGCCAGCTGGCGTGCCCTCTTTGGAGGATTTCCCCCATTGGCGTGAGTGATACACAGTGGAACAACACCAATGGAAAAAAGGCTATTTTTATGGGTATTTTGCAGAATGTGTCTTCAGGGCATATGAAGTACATACCCAAGGGTATACAGTGCAAGTGTTTTTAGGTTATGTCACTTCTCACAGGTCCCAGAATAAGTCCTCCAATGTGCGGGAGAAGGGGTAACAGGGACGGTGACAATTTACTGTGTAACAGATGCCCCCTAAAGCATGAGGATCGAGAGAGAGAGGGGTGAAATGCTTTACAAGAACATGGCCAATTGAAAACACTGCCGCCGGAGAACCTGCATAAGAAGTACAACTGATATCTCAAGTAGATGACGTATGTGGTATGGGTGCAGTCATCCATAGCAGAGTACATAAAAATATAGATCCAAGGTATGGACACAGCCATCCTGTGAGGATGGATAAACAGACTCAGGCATGGTCGCAGCCATGCAGTGAATGAATCATGTAATGATCATAATAATCCACAAAATCGCAACCTGGATCTCAAAAGACAAAATCCAGGGTCTTGTGCTCCATCTCGACCCGAACAAAGTACAAGGTCAAGCATGCGAATATGGGAGTCGAAGTCGAACATGTAAGAACATCTTCTGATTACCAGTCAATGATGAAAATTGTTAACAGACGCGAGAGGTACTACCATTAATGACAATGGTCCTCAAGGTACTCTAGGTACAATCTATGGCGTGCGAATTAGTGAGCCGGCGTCGAACACCTGTAGAATCATTCGATCGAAGGCCAATAATGAAAACCTCATGTCAAACACGAAGAACCTACCTTTGAGGCATTTAGGCTCCAAGGCACCTGAAGGGACTCTCTAGGTCAACTTCGCAGATAATGAGTTGAAGTCGACAGGAAGTGACCTCGATCGAAGGTGGGCTAGAATGTTTCCCACATCATCGAAATGAGACAGAGAAGGATAAGATGTTTTGTGTGAGGTATCAGAGGGAGGTTGAGTATTCTGCAAAGGTCAACTTCTCTTTAACATATTGGCAGTATTTGACATCAAATGATCAGGGGTCATGGTGACAGGGAAATGAGCAGATGAGATGTCAAATGGTATAACCCAAACCCATGGAGGCAAGTGTAAAAACAAGATGAGATTTACCCACCTAGACATGAATGCAGACAAGTTCCATGTTCAAGAGCGACATACTGCCGACACGACAATAATTGTGGTTCCATTTTCCCCACCATTTCTGGTGAGTACCCCGGTTATTTTTTGATGACAAGCTTGATTGGGATAGCATATGCTTCAAAGGCATCATTTCGATGGAATCCGATGTCATTAATTTTTAACGATTCTGACAAAGGAAGAACTCGGTGTCTTTTCATTTTAGAGAGTTTGAAAAGACAGCGGAAAAGTAAACTCCAGGGGTGTCCTTTTTCGTAAAGTTGTGTCTCTCAAGCTCGAAAAAGTATAAAACAATGCTCGAAAGAACCGCTCGATCATTACGACGGAGGAGTACTTTTCATAAGTAGTGATTGCGATCTGAAAAAGTAAAAAAGCGATCAAAACCATGTCGCTTCATAACCATTAACGAACCTAAAACGACAAGGGTCTGACGATCTTTTCATATTTACACAGTCGGAAAAGGGTTTAAATATGACCACCTCTCATTTACATTTAGCGAGTCGAGAGGAATAACTCAGCAATCTTTTCATCTTTAAATGGTCAGAAAAGAGCTGAAAGTAGACCTCCAATTGTATTCTCTTTAACGAGTCAAAAAGTGAAAACATACTGGGCAATCTTTTCATATTTTACAAGTTAGAAAAGAACTTAAAGGTGACTCGTCCTAGAGGAACGAGTGGTAGAAAGGGTAGCAACTGGTTCCAACAATTGTGGAACTACTCAAAACATGTAATGGTTAAGAGGTTGGCTAACAAAACCACTCTTAACTGCAGCCCCTCAGGAAAGGAAAACAAGCAAGTGAAAGCATATGATTGGCCAAAGAGATGGTGGTGATGGGATGAAAACAACCAAGGCTCATCTAACAGAATTTAGTGGATAAAGACAGCAATTACGAGAAGTACATCGGGTATGGGTTCATTTTTATACAAGCTTGAACCATGGAGAACTCTGCTTGGATTCGGTTCATGTTTACACAAGCTTGAAACGAAAAACTATGCTTGTTATAAGTTCACATGCCCCGAACATAATGACGCAAAATGAGGTACATGCCCCCCCAAGCTTCATTGCATTCAACGAAGCGGATGGAATGAAGGTTCACTCTCGAGATCTTGGAAAGATTCGACTTGTATTTTACAAGATCTTAATCAAAAGACTCGATTTGGAAAGGGAGTTGTTTCATTTTTTAATGAGGTTGACACAGTAAAAGAACTATCTTCATAACCCTTGTTTCATTTTTTAACGAGCTTGACACAAGATCAGAAACTATGCTCGACCAGACCCAGTTTCATTTTTTAAGGAGCTTGACATAGGAATGTGAACTATGCTCTGACCAGACCTAGTTTCATTTTTTAAGGAGCTTGACATAGGAAAGCGAACTATGCTTCGACCAGACCTAGTTTCATTTTTTAAGGAGCTTGATATAGGAAAATGAACTATGCTCTGAACGAACTTCATCATAACGAACAGGAAGTCTTTGCTTCCAACAGTTCCACTCCTGGTGGAAGGATAACATCTTGGAAGTCAGGTCCCAATGCCCACAAGACACTATGCATGATGGCAGCATCACTGGATACAAGCACGGGATAAGTAGCCACGTATTTGACCCACGGCGGGGTAGAGACAACCAGTGGATAAAACTAGGAGGGGATGATAACTGTGTAGGAGGCACCGAGGGACTAAAGAATGATAATTGATCTATAGTTACGATCCTTCCGTTGTGTGGAAAGCAAACCACATGGAAAAGAGAAGAGACAAGGGCCCCCATGGCATAAACATAGTCACGACCAAGGAGAAGACTGAAATCTGAATCACCTTGGGTAACCAGCACATCTATATAGACGGTTTTGCCTCCCAAAGTAATGGGGAACTGCGGAAGGATCCCTAATGGTTGACTGGTGCCTCCATCAAACGTCATCAGATGTTGTGCGACCGACACAAGCTGTGGGGAGCCCAAAGCTTCCAAGTAGTGGAAGGCATAAGACTGACAGATGCACCCTCATCCAAGACAGTGCCAGGTACTGCCGTATCATTGGCATGTACTGTAATCTAGAAAGGCACATGGGATGGAAGGCGGAAAGCGGGCAAATGACTCCAGTTGAAGGAAATCACTGAACCAACGGGTATAGGAGGGTTGCTTTCAGACTCAGGAGAATCTCACGAGACAAGAAGAACATGAGCATGATGCTCTTCCGAAATAGAGTGATCAACAGGAGGTGAACCCAAGTTGACACTCTCTCGAACCAATGGTTGGTCCCGAATAGGCTTAGCACAGCCAGGTTCGGAAAGAGGAGGATGGACAAGAGAAGGATCTAAATCAATCTCTTTGTCGATAGGGAGAGGATCTGAAGAGAGCCTCTGATAACCAATGGGGAGTTTAGGTGAAGAAGTTGTAAGACTTTACAAAATAGCGAAAGCTTTATCCATGAGTGTATAAAGGTGAAGGAGATGATTGCCTTCACATAGCCTATAGGGGAATCTAATCTTCACGTTCTTCTTACCATTTCCAATTGATAGGGTAGCATTGCCATGAGCTCTAGAGGGCAATGAGGGGTAGGCCAGATCGTGAGACCATACTTCTAAGACCTTATGAAGGCATGGACAATCACGAAGAAGATGGTCTCCCTTACACAATTTACAAGGAAACTTAACCTTCTGCAAAGGAGTAGAAGGAGTTCTGACCTGAGCTGTACGTGGGGCAACAGCTACACTTTTAGCCTCTCTCTTAGGTGACTTCTTCTTCTTAGCCACCTGGTTACTTGAATCCAAACTTTCACCGGGCGAGGTAGAAGATGAGGACGTAGAAACAAGCGAAGAAGGGGAGAGGTCCACCTTGGAATCAACATGATGTTGTTCGGGTGGAGGAACTGATTGACCAATAGGTGAGACATTAGGAACCACAGAGGTTGAGAACAACCAAACAGGTAACCCAACAGTTAACCCAGGAAGGGACAACATTGCCATGTAAGGAGCACCAAAATTCCCAAAATGAGGAAAATGACCAGGATTTCCATTAGACAGGATTCCTGGGTTGTTGAACTCTGGAAAAGTTGCCATTAGAAACGGAAAATCACACATGGGGCTGAGAAAATTCATGACACAATCAAACTATCAACAAAAAAAATCTAACAGAGCATGTGATCGCAGGCCAATAAATTTTAAGACACAAGGACATAACGTGACCTTTTCATCTTTAAAGAGTCGATAAAAGGACAAAAACATGACTCCAGTCGCCTTCGAATGTTTAATGAGCCTGAAGTGACAAATGCTCAGATGAGCCTTTTCTTTTAGGGAGTCCGAAAAGGATCAAAAGTGACTACTCTGGAGAACTAGGAAAAATGTTTACCAGACAATCCGTAAAACTTCATATAACCTAGTGGGGTCTCCCCATATACTCGACAGTACATGGAGCACAATTTCGTACTAGACCACTATTGAGTCACAGAAGGAGGAATCACCCAACCTTGAGTGGAAACAAAAGTAACGAGATTTAACGACGTCGGAGCACATCTCTAGCCTAGACCTCTAAACAATGACTGTTATGTTCCAATGTGTTGTTAGATTCATTCGGTTTATTTTAAAGTTGATCTTGTATTAGGTTTCAATTTTCAGGCCTTACCGTATGTAATCTCTCAAAATTCCCTAAATGCAAACTATATGCCAAAATATCTCATTTCATTCGATGAATGCTAGTTACAAGAAGGTTTAAGACCTTTCACGCAAATGAAGTGATCACAAAACAACAAAGAACTTCCCTAATGCAGCTAATGCAAATTAACAAACTTTTCTTTAAGATCACTAATCACTAATCGAAATGAAAAGTTCTAATTCTCATTAGCTAATACAAATAAAAAGGAATTTTTCTTTTTTATGAAGGCAAAATGCACTAAACAACTTTGAGAAATGACAAAAAACAAATTCTATTCAATACAAGTACATTCAGTTCCCTAAATCATGAATCAAACTTCCAAAGAACAAGAAAGATCCCAAAGACACCAATGAGCCGTGTAATCTAGGCTCAAAATGAGACGAAGCGGAATTCAAGTGAAGACAAAGCAAGTCACCCAAATAACGCAACAAAATGATTTACAACCACCAAACAAGTGCAAGGGAGCAATCAAAGAATCAGAGTGACCACTAGAAGATCAAAACACCCGAGGAAGGCTCGACACACAAAGCCACTAGATGCCCTAGGGCTAGAAATGTGAAATCGATGGAAAAAAGAAAACACCTAAAGGGTAATGATTAAAGTGATTCAAATCACACTACAACACACTCACGTAGCCTAAAAAAGGTACCTAGAACAAAAACCAAGATCAGAGGGCTCTCAGACAAGCAAACTTCAAAAGTTCCCACGCCTGGCGCGACTGTCACGCTGCAACTAGTGCCTTTCAGGGATTGGCGCAGGTTGTCAATTTGCAACTTGCTCCAACTGGTGTGACTGTAACACTATAAAAAATCACCAGCCAAGTTTGCTATGGAAAAATAAAAATAAAAGAGCCAAAGCTAAGTGAACAGTACCGAGGTACACCAAGGGGAAAGAAGCAACACAAGGATTCAACCCAGAAAACTAATCAAGCAGGAGAAACCAAGAAACAACCAAGAAGCAAGGCAACTTCCAAGTTGTTCAGTTTGTAAACCAAACCGGAGATGGGCTGAAGTGGTGTTGATCTACTTTGCTAATGCAGAGCAATAGCATTTCGAAGGCTATCTGGCTGTACTTCAGGCTCCATCTAAAGTTTACAAATCAAACAAAAAGACAAAAAAAACAACAAGGAAAAAAGCCAACTCCCCAGTGGAGTCGCGAAATTATTGTGGAGGTAAATCCCCTTTCTGAACAGAGGCGATCCCTACTAGCCCAAATGGGGTCTAGCAAATAAAATACCAATGATGAGGTCCTACATGGATTCCAATGCTAGCACTTGTAGAAGAGTCATCGCTCCTGTTCCTTTGCTTCGCCCGGTCACAATCCCCAGGATCCTCATGAACGGACACCTGCACATGCAAAGAACAACACAAATACAAGCATAAAATCCAATAAATGCAACTATATAACAGTCAAAAAGGATATAACTCAAACATCATTACGAAGACAATAAGAGTGGAACCATAATGATAGTCATCTATTACTATTGATAAACAAAGAAGAATACAACCATAGTTCTAACGTCAAATCCTCCTTTGGCTTAGTGTCAGCAGCACATGCCTTGCAAAGCTTGTTGGGAATGGGGAACAAGCCTCTCTCTCATTGGTTACTTGGACAAGAATTTCCTCACTTTAGATTTAGCCTTATGGGAGTGAAGAAGGCTTCTTGTAGCATGAGCTTAGCATTTCTCAGACTTTGGGACTTAGAATTTGGAACTTTGGAACTAGAACTACTAACTAGCTTGTTAAAGGCAAAAGGACAAGATTTTATAGATAAAGGAGAAGGAGTTAGGATTTTCACAATATTCATGGTGTTGGCTTTATCACTAAGAAGCTTCCATGAGAGGTGGAGAACTACTTCCCTTCTATGGAGATTCGAAGCCCAACTGAACTAACTCAGGATAGAATCAATTCATGAATAGGTTAGGAAGAACCTTCGTAAGTTTGTTTGTTAAAACATTTACCCAACGAGGCTGGTGCGACTGCGACTCTGAGACAGAGCACCAGCTGGCGTGCCCTCTTTGGAGGATTTCCTCCATTGGTGCGAGTGAGAGACAGTGGAACAACACTAATGGAAAATGGGCTATTTTTATGGGTATTTTGTAGAAGGTGTCTTCAGGGCATATGAAGTACATACCAAAGGGGATACAATGCAAGTGTTTTCAGGTTATGTCACTTCTCACAGGTCCTGGAATAACTCCTCCAATGTGCAGGAGAAGGGGTGACAAGGACTGTGACAAATTACTGTGTAACAAACAAGACTACAAGTCCCCCTCTTTTGATGCCTTTTGTGATTCCTTAATAAGAGAATAAGAAAATCTCTTATATCTTGGTTTTCTTAATCTTAGAAACTCTTTTAAAAAGTCTTAACCACCCAATAGCAACCAAATTCAAAGAATCCTAAGAAGCAGTATCCCAAAAAGAATGGTCCTAAGCAATTTCAGCCTCAAAATGAAAAATCATTTCAACAAAATGATATGGCAAATAAAAACAAAAGGAAGAAGAATGATAAGCATTGCCACTTTTGTAATTGAGATGGTGTTATAGAAATATTTGGGCACTGCAACCCCAATCATATATGTCCATAAACCAAGGGCTTCTGAGTCACTAAAATTATTGTTTTACACCCTAAAGGAACAATGTCAGCTGATTATATCATCTCTGAGAAGTTCTCCATGGAAAATTGCTCAAAACTGGTCAAAACTTGACCATACAGATAGCTCAGTGCTAAGGGTATGATGCATCTCACCTGCCACATGCAAAAACTGTGATGCATACTAAAAATCAATTCTGTAGGGTGCAATGGACGAGAGTATAAAAATGGCAGAGACAGTTTGCAAGGTGGCTAATCATGGAATCTTCCAGAGACTTCTCCTGTGACAATTCCCTCTCTGAATTCGCCCAGGGATGAGTAAGAGATCATGAATCTCCAAGTGGAACCAAGAACTATCAGAGAGAGGAGACTAATCAAAATCCAAGAAACTGACTCACCCCCCTGCAAACATCTATATATGGATCCCTCATCCCAGAGATCCAAAGGCTGGAATCTTGTGTCTTGTAAGGAAGTATTGTTGGCTTCTTGGTGGAATATCATAGTGTTGGCTGATCTAAGCTTTTCATGAGGTGAAGAAGGGCTTTGATTCTGGGAGGATGCTACTGGATCAGATCAATGGGTTGTAATCCTCTCTTCTACTCTTTCTATCAATAAAGCTATTCAAGTTTTCCTCCACATTCTTGTATGTTTGATGTTATGTGCATTTGTGTGGTCAATATATATCCGGTCCTATATTGTTTATGATTGTAGATCCTAGTACTTTGAAGGTATTATGCTGCTTTGACTTTACAGGTACTCTTTGAAGCAGGGTAAGCAAGGAAGGAGCGGAAAAGATCTGTCAGAGGGGAGAAGGAACAAGCAAGGAACCAAGCGAAAGATTGAGGTTGGTATTCTTTGCTCCTCTCCTATCTACTTCTCATAAAGGAAAATGAAAGAAAGTTTAGTTTCTTTGTTTCTAAGATAGCTACCTGTCTTAGTGGGACTAGAAGCTCTGAATGGACACTAGATTTCCCAATAAGAGATCGCCACTTAGAATCCAAATGCCTTAAAAATATGGAAGTCTTGTAAGTAGCAAGGAAGAAGCATAACATCCATTTGGAGCACTCTTCTACTTCAAATTCATCTTCAGGAATAACACTTTCTGCATGTGGTTGTCAAGCATCTCGGTTTGGTTATGCACTAAATGTATCTTCTTCATATTATTCTCATGAGTGGCTCATTGATTCTAGAGCTTCTTATCACACTACCAAAGAAAAAGCCATGTTTTCTTCTTTAAATGATTGTAACACCAAAAATATATATGTTGGTGGTGATAGATTTCTTAGTGTTGTAGGGACTGGAACTGTTCATCTAGACAATGGTCAATTTAATGATGTATTATGTGTTCCAAGATTATCCTGTAACCTTCTATCTGTATATTAGATAACTCATTCATGTGAAGGTAAAATTATTGAATTTTCACGTCACGATGCTGTAATTAAGGACCTGACAGATCCTAGAAATATTTTAGCTATTGGAATTGCTCATGATTCTACAAGTTTCTGTAAGTTTAACAACTTTGGGTCATCAAATCTTCCCTGAGTATTTTTTGATTAAAATGATGAAGTGAGAAAACGTTGGCATGAGCGATTTGGTCACTTAAACCATCACTCCCTTCAGAATCTATGTAAATAAAATATGGTGACAGGTCTTCCAATGGTATCTTGCAGAGATGGTTTTTGTTCCGGATGTCTACTTGGAAAACATCATTAGGATAGTTTTGAAAAACGTGCCTCTTGGCATGCCTCAGCCCCTTTATAGCTTGTGCATAGTGATTTATGTGCTCCAGTTCTAGTTGTTTCATTCTCTGGCTACAAGTATTTCTTAACTTTCATTGATGATTTCTCCTTACGCACTTGGGTATACTTCTTAAAACTCAAGAGTAAAGTATTTATCATGTTCTTGGCCTTTAAGGCCTTCATTGAAAAACAATTTGGACATCAAATTCTTAAGCTAAGATCTGATAATGGCAGAGAATATGTTAACAACAAATTCATCAACTTTTGCACTCAGAATGGAATTCAAATGCAACATATTGTTCCATACACTCCACAACAAAATCATGTAGCTAAAAGGAAGAATCACACCTTAAAGGAAATGGCTAATTGTATGCTTCAATCTAAAGGACTTGGTCTTAATTTTTGGGTAGAAGCAATTCACTATGCAAATTACATAGTAAAACACACTCCTACTAAGGTTTTAAAGAATATCACTCTAGAAGAAGCATGGAGCTCAATTAAACCATATGTAAGTCACTTTCATGTTTTTGGAAGTGAAGCATGGGCCCATATTCCAGATGAGAAACATAAAGCTTTAGAACCTAAGATAGAAAAATGTATTTTTGTTGGATATTTTGAAGATGTCAAAGGATATAGACTTATTCCACTTAAGTCCAAAAAAGTTATCATTAGAAGAAATGTAAAGTTTGCTGAAAATATATCATCCTACGAGCCTAGTTTGGTGGATGTGCCACCTCCCTCTATCCCATCTACTTCTGAAAATATTTCTTCTTCATATGATGACAGTGAGGACGAAAGTCATCCACCACCTTCTCAAGATCCTTCTTCCACTCCTCAGCTTCCAAAATGGGTCTATGCTACTCAGGTTACAACAGGTGCTCTTGCTGGTGATCCTACATATCAACAATGTGCATGTTCTTAGTTTGATAGAGCCTCTTCTTTACTGGCTCAAGATTCAACGAACTATGATCCTGACACATTTGCAGAAGCTTCAAGCCATCTAGATTAGGACGCAGCTATGAATGAAGAATATCGTTCATTATTAGAAAATGATACATGGGATCTTGCTCCTCTTCCAAAGGGACTTGTTAGATGCAAATGGGTGTAGAGAACCAAGTATGGACGAGATGGCAAAGTTGATAAAAATAAAGCTCTTCTTGTTGCTAAGGTTTTCCCATAAGTTGAAGGCACTGACTATACTGAAACCTTCTCCCTCGTTGCCAAAATGGACTCCATCCACCTTGTTATTTCCCTTGCTACCTCTTTCAAATGGGAAGTCCATCAGATGGATGTTAAACCTAAGTTCTTGCATGGGGACTTGCATGAAGAAATATATATGGAACAACCTACTGGCTTTATACAAACAGACTCTAGTCTTGTATGTCGACTTAAGAAATCCCTTTATGGTCTCAAGCAAACCCCTTGGGCTTCGTATGCCAAAATGGATAGCTTTCTTTTAGAAACTGCATTTTGTAGGTGTCATTCTGACAATACTATCCACACCAAGAAAGTGGGAAAGTCTCTTATCACTCTTTTTATTTATGTTGATGATCTTATCCTTATTGGTAGTGATCCCAACCTTATAAACCATGTGAAGTCCAATCGAAAAGGAAGTTTGAAATGAAACACTTAGGACACTTGCATTATTTTCTTGGTCTTCAAGTATTAAAATCTAAGGAAGGTATTTCCCTTTCCCAGTCAAAGTACGCATGTGATCTTTTATGCCATTTTCACATGGAAGACTATAAGTGAGCCCATTCTCCCTTTTATTCTGGAGCTAAACTTTCAATCACTTGTACTTCCCCTGAAGTTGATGCTACCTTATACTGTCAACTTGTAGGAAAACTTTTGTATCTAACCCATACCCATCCTGACCTTTCCTTTGTTGCTGGCCTCATTGCTCGGTTCATGAAAAACCCACATGAAGGTCATTAGAAAGTAGCTAAAAGAATACCTCATTATGTTTGAGGTACAATTCAGTTTGGGATTCATTACAGTACATAAGCATCTCCTTTATTGGTTGGTTTCATTGATTCCAATTGAGTTGTCACCCTGATAATCAAAATCGTACTGCAGGTTATGTGTTCACTCTTGGTTCAGGACCTATTACATGGGCTTACAAGAAGCAAAGTGTCATTTCTCTTTCTTCAATAGAAGCAAAGTATCACGATGTCATAGAAGATAGTAAGGAAGCCCTGTGGCTTCGTTAGATCATGTCAGAGTTTGGCTTTGAGTAGCAGCATCTGACTACACTTTGGTGTGATAATAAAAGTTCCATATAAATATGTAAACATCCAGTCCAACATCAGTGCAACAAACACATTGAACTGCACATGCACTTCATCAGAAAGCTCATTCATGACAATGTTCTTGAAGTGCAATATTCTTCAATAGATGATCAAGTTTCAATAGATGATGAAGATGGGACCACGGAGGTTCCTCGAGAGACATGGTCTCTATGATGGCTTCGTTGGAAGGAAATATTTCCTTTAATGGATCCGAGGAGGCACATTCTCCAAGCCAAGGGGAATATTCGTATGAGTCGAGAGCTCCGCTTA
The DNA here is from genome assembly GCA_000404065.3 of Pinus taeda. Taxonomy (NCBI): domain Eukaryota; kingdom Viridiplantae; phylum Streptophyta; class Pinopsida; order Pinales; family Pinaceae; genus Pinus; species Pinus taeda. The sequence continues at coordinate 2,677 of APFE030106862.1, read as the reverse complement.
AAGAAGTGGGTTCAGCAGGATGAGCCAATACAGCAGTGATTTTGATGTAGTTGAGCTTGGCGGGACTCAACGGCATCTCCACGCCCCATGATTCTATCTGGTCGATGGGGTGATCAACCCAGGGATCAGAACGAACCGAAATCATACTAATGGAGGCGAGATTGGGAGGTGGGAGTGAGAAAACACCCATGAGGGCGGGATATTTGAAGAGGCTGGCTCCCACACTCTCGAAAGGGATGGAGGTATGCTCCACGAAAGGCACATTTCCTTCAGAAGAAGAAGCAAAGAACGAGAGCTGGTCTACCGTGACAATTTTCCCTTGGTGAGGGAAACGGATGACATGCAAGAGGGATGAAGCCATGGCACGCGTGGCATACGTCCAACTCCGGCGCAGAAGGAGGTTGTAAGTAAGATTTGCGTCAACGACCTCAACTTCTACTTCAACGGTTTTCCCTTCTAAAGTGATCGGCAATCATTGAAGAATACCATAGGGACGAGATTCTCTCCCATCGAAGGCTTCCAGTGTCGTAGGAGACTAGCTCAGAGTCGGAGACCCGATCGCTTTCCAACAAGCAATAGACATGATGCAAGTTGACGCCCCCTCATGAATAATTGTACAATGGATCGTTTTGGAATTGATGATGACTTGTATAAGAAAGGTGATCTGATGAGGCAGCCTTGGGACATGGCTCTCGAGATCAAAGGTAATCAGATCTGAATCTGCCGGGTCGATGCCACCGATGGCCGATAGCAGGGACTTCGTCTGAGTGGGGCAGCTCTGGAGAACTTCTAAGGCGGACATAGCCGACGGAGCCTACACTAAGTCCTCAACTATGTTGTAGTTCTAAGCAGCACCGGGATTTCGGTTGCAAGATGATCTCCTGAGTACTCCTTTGGGAGGGGGTCGGATGGTCGTCTCAGTACTTGGTCTCCCGAGATGGAGCGGACTAGAGCTGGACGAAGGAGCGCTTAAGGGAACCTCAGGCTCCTTCCGAGCGGACGACGGATACTCCTTTGTTCGAGTCATTACATGAACGGGAATTGATCCAGCATGAACACTTGGGAACCAAAGGGAGAATAAGACGAAGATGGATCAGCCACCATTTGAGTCTGTTGAGAGGGGAAAGGTTCTTTAAGAACCGCAGGAATCCCAGGAGCACCTTTTAACAAACAACTAACCTCGGACCGCCTTGGGTAGTCTTTAGTATAGTGATCCTCATCACAGATGAGACAAGGATATTTGGGTTTGCGCTTATCTCCTTCCTCGGATGGAGGTTTGGAGGAATCTTGTTTATGTTGTTCATACTTATTGTTTTCTTTCCCCTTTTTCTTTCCTTTTGAGGCCTTGCTCGTTGTGGTTGATTGGATGGCGTTAACCTCAGAAGAAATTCCAGAATTTGAACCACCCTCAGAAGTGTTTTCGTTAGAAGCACTCGACTTTTGCTTCCCAGGGTTCGGGGATGATTTTTTGGATGACGGATTCACAGATCCAATAACTCCATCAACAGATGGCTTTGGTGGAGCCTTGGATGTACCAGGTCTCGGGGCATCAGGAAAATACTCATACAAAGTAGCTCACTGAGAGTAAACTAAGTCAAGGTACTGAGCACGCACGATCACTTTCTCTTCATTCACATAGGCTCCCATAGCAATGTCCCGTGCAATATTAGGGACAAAGGAAGTTGTGAACCAATCGGTGAGGAGTTGATCAGCAATCTAAAACTTGATCAACTGACGATGCCTTCTTCATTCATGTATATGATCAGAGATGTGTGTAGCCGTATCCTGCTTGAGAGATGTAAGGAGATGGGTCCCTGTCTCGTACCGAATGGGTCACTAAAATTGAGTGAGGAATACCATAGCCAATGAATTGAAATCTTGAAAAGACCCACGGGTCAATTCAATGTACCATTTAGCAGCTCAGCCGGTGAGAGTCCTTTGGAACAGGCGAAGTCGAACCAAATCATCAAGCCATGAATTAGATGAACACCATAGGTGATAAGTCATTACATGGGCTTGAGGATCCTCTCCAGCTTTGCCGTCAAATTTGGGACAGTTGCCGGGTATCTTAGTTGGAACTGGTGGCCATTGTGGATTATGCAAATTTGTTAACTTCGACACATCGGGCAGTTCCAATGGCACTAGAAATGGTAGCTGCAGGTTGAAGGACATCTACGGATATGAGGTAGGGCCAGAGTTCCATCTAGTTGTTGGTTGCCCCCATTAACCTTGTCCGGATGGACCAGGTCCAAAAGGACCTTGTCCATATGAATTTCGTCCATAAGGGTTATATCCGTAACCGGATGGTTGATTCTGGTTCTACCCCCCAATGCCCCATTGGTTACCATACTATCCTGCAGGAGCAACATTGGGTTGCTCATAATTTTGATAAGGGGTGACCTGCGGCTTTTGGTAATTTTGATACGGGGCGAATTGATTTGGCCCCTGGGGTTGCTGGTATCCATATGGTTGCTGGGCTCCATATTGAGCCTGTGAACCGGGCGACATCTGATAAGAAGGTTGGGATTGGTACCCACCTTGTGGCTGGAGACCAGTTTGATTCTGGGGTTGGTAACCGGGTTGAGCTTGAGAAGCAGGAACCATCTGGATGCCCGGTTGGGCCTTCCCAGAGAGATATCCTTGCGAAGATTGAGGTTGGGCCATCTGGCTGGAAGGT
>APFE030106857.1:0-10198 GCA_000404065.3 Pinus taeda | reverse complement strand
GGATAAGGATGATCTACGAATATTTTATGATTGTCATAAGGAAAATCTTCAAATTTAAGTTGAAAAAGGCCCACCCAATTCCAGAATTATGAATAAGATAGAACTACAATTACAAGAGAATGAGGAGATTGCTATCTACCACATATTCAGACATCTAAACATGGAAGCAGACAAACTTGATGATCAAGGGGAAATGTTAAGGCAAGGTATATTATAACTAAATCAAGGATAAAGGATTTTCTCTCCACTCCCATGAGACACATCCTTTTGGTTTCACTCAGATTGGTTGGCCAATTTGGCCACTCGTTGACCTACAGGAGCGGCATTGAATTTGAAAGTATTTTCATCAAAGTTATAACTATCTCCATATGTAAGAAACCCCATATTATCCCTAGCCCTCACTAACAGTAGAAAGAGGCAGTTACTCTATTGACCCAACTCCATGTCTGATTATGGAAATGGTGTCTAATTTTTTTGACCTTTTCTGACTTCCTAAAAAATTATAGCGAGTGACATCATTATGTTTATCTCATCGATACTTTTCCAATGATATAAAATGTCTCAATCTGACTTCTAGATCAAGAGATATTTTCATTAACAATAAAGGATAAAAAATAAATAAAATAAATAAAAAATTTATCACATAGTTTCACATCATTTACCTACCATAAGGCATCCACATGGCTATCCAAGTCATGTACCAAAAAACATATACCAACCCATTCATGTCTACAGTCATACAAATGTGTGTGTGTGTGTGGGTGAGTTGTCGACCCACTCATATTCATTAAACCTATTACATAATACACATATATCATGGGCGTAGTGCACAGTGTGGGCCCCCTCTCCCTACCACCTCATCAAAAAGATTAAATATTGGGAATTACTTTGGCATCCTCTCGAACTTTTTTCCAGGGTACAAGTTTTCGTGATTGCATCAAACCCCGCAAACCCCACCATTAATGTGGCCCAATACTTATGTCTCAACTGTGCACTCAATTCTACATCACGCGAGTCAAACTCTCTTCAATGCATGCAATTCTACTGGGATGACCTAGCCTTTTAATCCTATGAAGTGACATAAACAACCTATAAGGCATATGTGCTACAATTCGATGAGTATGTTGAATCATCTTGCCACATCCCCCAGATGTAAAATCTTAGGAGTTTTCCACAATGCCTCCATTTGAAAACCCTAAGGACCAAGATGTCGAGGTGATTTCATCACAATTCAAACATCAACTGAAGTTATACCAACCATGTGTCACATGTTTTAAGCCTCCCTCAGACCCATGAAAATGATAAAATAAGGTGCCACATGTCACACTACAAGGGAATCATCTATGCCATGTCATACACCTCATCTACCCAAGTCCCAATACTAGCTTCAATCCTCTTGGAATGTGCATGTTTACATTATGGATGATTTTGGTATTTTCATTCGATGTTTGCACTGGGTTTTCAACTAGCCCCACTACCCCAAGTCGCCCTAGGAGTTTCCTTTGGTGACTCCCCTTGAAATCTACGAGAATAAATTCTTATGGATTATCCAATGGCGATAATGTGCTCAACTCTTAACGGTCCAAATTTCTCTTGTCCCACCTTCAGTCGTCGCACCCAATCACTTGACATGTTAGGCTTGAGCCTCCTTGCTTCTCCGAGCCGTAATATTTTAGCCTTGCAGTCTATGTAATATATAAATACTATGGCTTTCCTCCATTCTGAGAGATGAGTGATTGTAGCCCTATGGCACATGGGTCGATTACAACTTAATGCCTAATAAATTAGATTATCAAGACTCAACGCTCGCTTGATACATATACACATAGATACAAATAAGGCATGAACCTAGTGGTTTTTCAAAGGACTTAGTCCAAGTCTTGGTTGCAATGGTTATGGGAAAGATTTGGGGCCTGAATCATACCTATGACTTCATAAAACCCCTTCGACTACAACTTACAAAAACATGAACACACACACACACACACACACACACACACACACACACACACACATATATATATATTATATACATAGATATAAACAAGTTCCATTTTTCTTGATCTTAAATGTGCCTAAGCTTGGCTTCGTTTTACACAAATACATACTGGTATAAGAAAACATATCGACATGGTAGTCAGAGATTTCAAACATTTCAATGCAAGTAATTATTCCTTGATAAACATCTATCTCTTCAAAATCGTCCAACTAAGGTTAATTTTCAAGCCTAGAAATATTCATAGGGAATGAGTTATTCCGTTAAAATATTTCATAGGACCTTGAAATCCTCATTCATGCAAGAAACAACATTCCTCAACAGTAGCTGGCATTCATTCAATACAATAAATGGATACATGATAATCACAAGAACAAACTAAGAGAATACTTATAAGAGATCTGGAAACTGAGAGTGGGACTCTAACTCTCCCCCCAACCTTAGACACACTATAGCCAATTATTTCTTGCAGTAGTCACTCCCAAGCTAGATCCTAGAGCTTGAGGAGAAGTGCTTTCAAAATAAACAAACCAATGCTATCAATTGAAACATGGTGTTCCAAGGTTTCCACACCTCCACCCACCAGTTATTAAAAATCAAATAACCATCGTGAATAACTTAACTCACATACAACCATCATCCACTCATGTAAACAATATCCTCAGCAAAAACCAGGTGTCTCAAGGCCACACCACCTTCACCCACTAGTTATTTAACAATTACACACAACGCATGGAACACAATATTTTATGCAAATGGGCTTGAATATCAATATCCCAACCGTTAGGGAATTGGACGTAATGAGTCTCAATTCATATGTGGAGAGAGATATTGATAATGATATGGAGGTTTTTTAGCTATGTTATCTTTAAAGGTACAGGAGTGCACTCTCTAGCAACTTCTTAGTGGAACTCCCACTTGTGTTCTCCACCCAAACTCATGGAACCACCATCAGTTGTTATCAACCCACTAACCCGAGGTGCATCCACCTCTCAGAGGTTGTTAACGAGCATAACCTCCAGTGGACTTATTAGCCCTATAAGGCATAGCCACTACTCAGTGATTATTAGTGAGCAAGCCTTTCGAGTTTCTCAGTTAGACTATCATTTGATCCTACTATGATTATTAGATAGAAAGCCTAACTATAACACAAAGGAGGGTTTTAAGACAATTTTTGTCTTAACTTGAGACAAAATTAAACTTGTGTATTGTCTTAAATATTGTCAAGCGGGTGTCTCGAATTAAATTGTCTTAAAATATTGTCTCTATAAAGACAATATATAACACAAGCATTTTTGTCTCTCTAGAGACAATTTCATTTTCGTATCTCTAGAGACAATAGTTGAGATTAAAGACATATTGTCTTTAAAGAGACAATGTCTTTGATCCTAAATATTGTCTCTCTAGAGACAATTTCATTTTTGTATCTCTAGAGACAATTTTTGAGATTAAAGACATATTGTCTTTAAAGAGAAAATGTCTTTGATCCTAAATATTGTCTCTCTAGAGACAATAAAAAATTACTTTAAAAAACAATATAATATCACTTTTGTCTCTTTAGAGACAATATAAAATAATGAATCTAGAAAAATATCTCACCATTGAAATAAACCAATATTAAAAGTATTTAATTAAAAATAAATTGCAATATCATTGATTAATTCATATTAAGTCAGAGTGGAATCGAACCACTGACCTCCTGCTTATAATTCAGGCGCTCTTCCATTGAGCTAGCACCCTTTAAATAATTATGTGAGAGTTATGGTAGTCCTTGAAATTTTATATATAGGCATTGACTTAAAAAAAAAATGATCGACACATAATTACGTAATCTTTGTAAAATCTAAAATCATGTAGCCCCTATTTTTAACTTGATAAAAATAACTCAATGGAGTTATCTCAATGTCACACCCATGTAGCATGACTCAAACAACAAGCTACTGTTATAAATAATTTACAAACTGTTTAATCTAGTCATACAGAAAAAAGTAACTAGAATTATCACAAGCCTTCAATATCTTGCCACAACTATTGAATGGTTTATGTTTAACATGTTTCCACTATTCATATATTCCATCAATATGAATTTTTTCAAGGAATTTTTCACATCAACTAAAGATAAAGTACAAATAAATTGGCATAGCCATCCTCCACTAGCACTGTATCACATGAGTAAGTAGAATGTGATTTTGGAGCAGAAAGTGAATCCGAAGAGATCCATTGACAAAAACCAGAAACTAGAACCATTACCAATTAGACATTTTGATATACATATCAACTTATCAAATTAAAACTTAAACTGAGTAAAAGAATGGAAACAAAACAATGAAAAATTTTCATATATTTAAAACAAACTTGTTTGAGACACTCAAGTTTATTAGTTTCATAATTAGAAATATGAGTTTCATGCACAACCACAAAGTGTATATGATCCTAGTGAAATTGCACTCAAGTTTCTGCATGTGGTGGCAATCTGCCTGCTAGTAGCTATAAAAAGTTATTCCTAAGCCTTTCCTAGCCATCAGTTCTTCATATGCAAAGTTGTAGTGATAGACATCCTAGGATTTATTGCATTAGCCGTCACCAAGATAGAGACAACTAAAACAATTATGCACCCTATGCTTGGATTATTTCTATAGGATGTATCATGTAGAAAATCCCTGAGCATCCGCTACTTGTGATACAAACATGTTCAATGCATGAGAAATGGCAAGACCAATCACACACTTTTTATGTACTTTAAGCTTGCTCTTTACCTATATCCAAAAGGCATTTTATTCAAATTTACATGCAAGTGCCTCCTAAAGGGGTTTGATTGCTAAAAATTCCACCAAATTTTGAGCCAGAACACTATCCACTTGAACATTGTAAATTTGAATTGTAGAGTCTTCCATGCCAATAGAAATTATGTTGTTTTCCTATGGATAGAAAGCAAGAAAAGTTTCTAGTGGTGGTGGTGCCATGAAAGTTGTCATTATCTACAGAAAACCCAATGAAGCACCAAGTGATAAAACTATTTAAAGAGAATTTCCTCAAAATATGGTAAATAAATAGCTAGATACTTGTCATTCAACATTTGAAGCATTACCTTGAATGTCATAGTGAACAAAGAATATTTACCACCACTCATTGGCATGATGTATGAGTCATTTTTTTATAATGGGTTAGTATCACTTATGGCATTTATCATCAGTATGTCATTGGAAGCTTGCCATAACTAAGGTGGAATACTAGTTGTTTCTTGTGAAAATGACTCCTTTTATATGATATACCAAATGCATTCAGTAAAAACTTTAAAATTAATTTGTAAGATACTAATCAACTTGATCTCTCTCAATTACTAGTGTAAGAACTTCATGCACACCTTTTTAAAGAGCACGAACTAAAAAAAAATATCATATATTAAAAACAACATGACCTAAACAAAGGATAACATAAGCACCTTTCCACTAGCATTGTGACCATTTCACTGCCATTTCCAGAGCTTGTGCACAATGTTGGAAGCCAATTCCATAATGAAAAATCCTGAATTAATATATATTAATCTCAAAATTTACAGTTCATGAAAGTATAAAGTGATTATAATAAAGAACTAAACATATACAAAGAAAGGCTCTCGTTGTAAGCTAGAAAAATGAAATGTACTAATTCTCACTTTATATCCAACCTCTGCAGGAAGGCATTGGGAATCAAAAGCTATGTGCCAAAGAATGCTCCAAAATCATACATGGCATGACACTTAAACTGAGAAGAAATAGAAACTTTATGTACCAAGCTAGAGGTTTTGAAATAACAGTGTGAACAATTCAACAAAATTAGGAGGTCGATGTCCTCAATGCTCATGTGCCCTAGATAGATTAAAATTTTTGATAAACTAATAGTTTATGACCATGAAGCACTCATATTTGTTCATACAAAAGAAAATATAAGGTCAAGACCCAGATAATATCCATCAAATGGGAACCTCTGAAGTGCATTGATTTGTAAGACATAACTACTCAACAACAATAAAAAAAGATATAAGACTGAATGAGTTGCATATTAAGAAATATTGAAAGGTACAGGCTCATATGCACTAACAAGGACAAGTACATATTTACGACCCTTACATCAAAATAAAATGGAAATAACCAATGAAACTTCACAATGATGCTTCTAACCATGTAATACAAATTACTTTTCAACATAAATGTGGCACATTATACAATATCACAAGTTTAATAATAAGCTCAGATTGATACAAGATATTTTCCCCCGGTAATCCATTATGAGTTATTCAACCTGGGATAATACACACCTTGTTTGCTGGTAGGTTATCTAAAAGTCTCAAGGACTTGAGCTGAGCTGTTCGATTATTTTGGTGGGCTTCCAACTCTTGTTTTTATCTACTGAATCTTCTGCCACTGTGAACTTATCTCCAACACTCCTAGAATCCACTCCATTTTGACAAAAAAAAAAAAATCAATCACTTTCAATTGTTTAGTTTACACATTTCCAACCATTATTGCTTTGAATATGTCCTTTTGTTGAAAATAAACAGGCATATTCATATTCAAAAGCACAAAAAATCATTTAAACTCTCCCTACCATGAAATTTCCACAACCTTCAATATACTTTGAAAGCATTAAGTAGTTGGAAATCAATGCATTATGAAAGATATTTATCCTTTTAGTTTAGAGATATCTGTAATATCCCTAGTTACCTCCCCTACTTACTATAAAAAAATGTAACAGGCTAAGTTAAGGACATAAGTTCCAAGGCTAGGGAGGATTGAGTGCTGAGGACATACTTTCAATTGTTTAGTTTACACATTTCCAACCATTCTTGCTCTGAATATGTCCTTTTGTTGAAAATAGACAGGCATATTCATATTCAAAAGCACAAAAAATCATTTAAACTCTCCCTACCATGAAACTTCCACAACCTTTAATATACTTTGAAAACGTTAAGTAGTTGGCAATCAATGCATTATGCAAGATATTTATCCTTTTAGTTTAGAGATATCTGTAATATCCCTAGTTACATCCCCTGCTTACTATAAAAAATGTAATAGGCTAAGTTAAGGACATAAGTTCCAAGGCTAGTGAGGATTGAGTGCTAAGGACATATTTTAATTAAGTGGCAGGAAAACCCAAAGATCACTTAGTGATTACAAGGTTAACTAAAACCCAAAAAACAAATCTAGAATAGAAGGATAGGTGGAATACTTTTAATTATTCTAGAGGATTTGGATCAAGCTTAACTCTAATATGAGCAGAAAATTTGATCAGCTTAGGACAAAAGAAAGGGGAGACACCAATCAGGGAGATCAGACCTTATATATGTTTTCTGGGGGATAATGGTTGAGGGATCTTAATAAAAGAAAGCAACACTCATAGGAAAGGAAAAAGGAGGTTTAAACTTTGTGGAGAACAACTCTTTGTCTAATAAACTCAAGAAAGCATGAATAGGAGAGGGATGAGCTCTAATTGTTGTTTTTCTTGGGATTCCTATTCCAATTAACAAAATAGTTTTGTTCCATGTAGCAGTCCTCTCAAGCCTCACAACTTGGCCCGAGAATGAGTGAGCACCAAGAATGATTATAGCGCAACCTGGTCTAAGGTTGGGAGGAAAAGTGTGGTCCTAAACTCATTTCTTGGTCTTGTTGCAAGATAAGTATCCATCACCATTACAGTGAGCAAGGAATCTCGTGTTTATATTCTCCCATTGAGTGATTCTAGAGATGATTAAAGAGTTTCGCTAATTTAATTTCCAAGATCCTTTGGGGGGGGTGCACTTCACTCAATCCTCGAGTCGAATTGTTTTTGGTTGTGTTTCCTCCACTCTTGTGGTCATATCTCCTCTATTGGTCACACATTATGTTTTTTCCATTTCTGAGTGTCTACACTTTGCCCATAGGTCACATACAAACCATACTTCATGATCTAGTGTTGTCTGGGTGATTTCACTTTACCCATAGACATTTCTCAACATTTTATGTCGTTGGGCATCTTCCTTCTATCCACAAACTATGGATCAACTCTCTTACCTGCTCACTGCAAAGTGGTGATTTATTTTTTTGGTCGAGTGTCTTAGCTCAACACTTTTGACTTAAATTTCTAAGCATTCCCTTCATCCTCTGTTTAATACATCTTGTGCTTTGTTCATCATTGGGTATTAATTTCATTGTTAGCTGGTGTAATAAGCCTTCTATTTGACCTATACGTCTCTCTTATTTTTACTGAGCAGTGGATCTATTTTACTGAATAGTATGACTAGTTACGCAAAAATGAGGACTTAATGTTGTGTCTCAATGTGAGATGCTTGATTAACCTCCACCTGGTTAACTCTCCTGCTTAGTGAGTTTGTTTACACTTGGTCGACCTATACCATGGAAAGATAACTTCTTTTGGTGAGATACATAATAACTTATGTGGTGAGATATGCAACTTACTTTTTTTTCTACATGCAAGTGAGAGAAAAATCTCATTTTTGAACCTTTGCTTTTGCATACTTACAAATTGTTGTTGACATTGAGGAATTAAATAATAATATTTTGAACCAGTTTTTCCTTCACTATGTAACATCAGAACCACACCATAATTTAGGCACCCTGAATCTTGCGCATTTTTTTGTCACAATAAGAATCTTGAATGCTCTAATTAGCTTTGTCTGCATGACATTGTGCTAAACTGTAGACCTCACTTTTAACCTCAACTACCAAAAAATGTCATAGGTTAAACTACTGTGTTGGTATATTCTAAAGAGCCTAAGTGAAGGATGATATATCCTTCTAGGATATGACACACTTTGTATCATCTAAATAAACAAAGGAAATCAAAGAACTTAAAATAAATTTTCTTAGTTTCAAATCCTAGACATGATTGTTGTACAAGTGATAACTAGGCTTTCTTGCATTAAAAATTTGATAAAGTTTCTTTTTTTAAATAAATTTTCAGTATTTTAGATTGATTCATATTGGTAAATGAATATAAGATTCAAAATTTCAAGTTTTTTATCCCTCACAATGCTTCATATCGAGGATGAAGATGGATTGTTTTGGATTGAATCATATTGGTGAATGAATTTGAATGCATGTGATCAAGCTTCCTAGTCTATATCCAAGCTCTTCTAAAAAATCTAGGCTATTTCCTATTTTCTTGGGAGAACTCACAAAATCATAGTGGAAAAATCAAAATCTTTGAATGTGGTTGGCAACATTTGGACTTCAACAAGTATGTATGAAGTGGGTCATTGCTTCTATGCATGTGAGTCTATCATCAAAGGGTTGCAATGGACAAAGTTATGTATATCCTTTACATTCCCATGCATATGTGCACTAGAGATCAAATGCAGTTGTTTTCTACCTCACTTCTTGATTTGTTGTCCTTCGAAACCTCAAAATCTTGATGAAATCTCAATATTTCTCTACCTGAAACCAAGTATTTTAATTAAAAAAATTAATGGCTTGGTTATGTCTGCAAAGACTTGTGTTTCATCCATTGGTAAAGGAATATGTCTCCATAAGCAAAAGGTTTGGAGTTCCAGTTTGATCAGTTATCATAAATTATTCTATTGTCTCATTTCAATTCAAGTACATGTTGGATATCATGTACAATTTTTGCTTCTTCGATTATTGCATATTGACAAGTTATGTACAAATAAATATGTATGAAGATGCAGGGAAAAGAACATCTAGATCTCTTTAATCATCTACAAAGATTTTATAACTAAGAGCATTCTTAGGAGTGAAATATCGTCCAAAGATAAGATAATAATTGTAGAGCCTCTAACTTGCACCTATTTATCCATCATTACCTACAGCTTTTCCTCACTTATCCCTCTCTTTTGCCCTATTTTCCTCATAAACTTACCAAGATCATTACATTTTATGTCTTTAAGCATGATTGGTTGACTTTGCTAAATTTTTGACTATTTGTCTAGATTTTTGACATATGCACAGAGTTTCCGCAGCTGTCTGGCAATTCCGCAGCCATTCAGCAATTCCACAGCCTTTTCATTGATCTCCATGTTCCACGTGTCATTTTGAGAAACGAACCACATGGGCACGTGGGAATGAAGGTGTTGAAGGTTCTTGTGCTATTGGCTTGGTCAGCAACGCCATGCATACCTCCGGTCAACGAGGGTCCAACTCCGGTCAACAAAGCCAGCTCAAACGATGCTGCGTGAGCTGAAAGGATACGTCACTCCAGATGGCAACT
>APFE030106846.1:0-45804 GCA_000404065.3 Pinus taeda | reverse complement strand
GATGTTTTAATGAGTCTAGCAAAGGTGAAACTCGGTCTTGTCATGATGGACAAGTTTGTCACTATTTGATGTTTTAACGAGTTTAACGACAATGAGAACTCGGTCTTTTTCATGTTTAGAGAGTTTGAAAAGGGACAAAAAGAAAACTCCACAAGTTCTTTTTCGTAAATTTGTCTCTCAAGTCCGAAAAATCATAAAGTAATACAAGGGAGAACCTATTGACCATGTTCTATTAACGTATTCCTTTTTCATAAGTAATCTATCTCAGTCTGGAAAAGGGTTAAACCTATACTGTTTAGATTTTGTTTCCAATCCGTTTGTGAGTTGAAAAGGACAAGTACCCACCAATCTTTTCATGTCTAAAGAGTCGGAAAACAGCTTAAAAGAAGACCCCCTATTTTTATTTTCTTTTAACGAGTCAAAAAAGGAAAATACTCAACAACATTTTCATTTTTTACGAGTCAGAAAAGAGCTTAAAGGTGACTTATCCTAGAGGAACGAGTGGTGGATAGAAACTGGTTCCGGTGATGTTGGAACTTCCCACAACATGTTGATTTATGTGAAGAGGATGGCTAATAAGACCATTATTGCAATTATTCTTCAAAGAGGGTAAAACAACCAAGTGGAAGCATATGATCAGCCAAGCAGATAGTGACGATGGAAGGAGAAAAACCAAGGCTCATTTGACGAAATAGGCTAATAGAATGGCAATCCTGAGGGTTAAAATGGAGATGGGTTCATTTTTACACAAGCTTGAACCATAGGGAACTATGCTTGAGATTGGTTTACATGCCCCTAGCATGATGACTCGATTCTAGGTGCATGCCCCTCAAGATTAACTACATTAACCTAAGTAGACTACTCGTGGCTATCAAGTGGATGGAATTAAGGTTAATTTACGAGATCAAGTGAAATACTTGGCTGTGATTTTATGAGATCTAATCAAAGACGCGAATTGGATCTTTTCTCAAGGGGACCTTGTTTCATTTTTTAATGAGCTTGACACAAGACAAGGAACTCTACTCATATTCCTTGTTTCATTTTTTAACGAGCTTGACACAAGACAAGGAACTATGCTCATATTCCTTGTTTCATTTTTTAACAAGCTTGACACAACACAGGGAACTATGCTCATGGACCTGTTTTAGTTTTTAATGAGGTTGACACAATAAAAGAAATATCCTCATATTCCTTGTTTCTTTTATTAACGAGCTTGACATAAGACAAGGAAGCATGTTCATACCCTTTCTTTCATTTTTTATCAATGTTGACACAAGACTAGGAACTATATCAACCTTGATCATGACCCATAATAGGTCATGACTTCCAAGAGGTTCTCATTAGATGGAAGAAAAAATCTCTGGAAGGGATATGCAACAAGGAATCCATTAGATATATCTAGTTCCAATGCCCCCAGTACATAATGCACAACATCACGAAATTGATTGTCAGTTGATGTAGGCACGAAACGAGTTGCCACATAATCGACCCATGGCGGGGAAGATACCATTCGAACAAAAGAACCATTTAGAGAAGATGGTTGACTGGAAGCCATATTTGGGCGAAGAAATGAAAGCTGGTCAATGGTGACAATTTTGCCTTCATGTGGGAAACACATCACTTAAAAGAGTGTTGAAACAATAGATCCCATGTCATAAACATAGTCGCGCCCAAGAATTAAATTGTAATCTAAAGGGATTGGGACTACAATCACATTGAGATAAACAATTTTTCCTCCCAAAGTAATAGGTAACTGAGGAAGGATCCCTAATGGTTGAATGGTTCGTCTGTTAAAAGCCAACAGATTCTGGGTAATAGGCACAAGTGGTGGTGAACCAAGCGCCTACCAAGCAGTGGAGGAAAGGATACTCACAGATGCACCTTCATCTATAATAGTGCCAGGTACAATCATATTATAAACCTGTACTATGATCTGGAAAGGCACATAATAAGGAAGATGACATCCTGCCAATTGATTACAATCAAAGGAAGTGACCAGACTACTTGGAGGGGGTCCCATAAGAACGGGAGAATTACTCCCTTGAGTTATGAGAATGGGAGGATTTCCTTCCTATCTTGATGGAATAGGAGGGTTGCCTCCAATCTCATTGGAATCTGAAGAAACAAAAAGAACATGAGGTGTATCATACTCACTCTCTATGGGAAAGGTACGATTAACTGAAGGTGAAAATAGGTCAACTGCTTCCTCAACCTGTGGTTGGTCAGGTATAGACTCATGGGATTCACATTCAGAGAGAGTGGGTTTGACCAACGGTTGATTTGGGTTAGTAACTTCATCAACTAGTGAAGGATTAAGGGAGAGTCTCCTGTAACCAAATGAAAGTCGTTGCAGAGAAGCAAGATGGTTATCCAACACTTTTTGGCTTCATCCAAATAGGGACAAAGGTCAATGGGGTGATTCCCTTGGCGTAACCTATAGGGAAACTTAAATTTACCATTATTTTCATGAACTTTATGTTGTGGACACAACCACCACCCTATTAAAAACTTGCCCTGGTGGAAATTTTGAATGGGTCCCCTAGAATTATGATCTTTCATCTCTCCGAATGATATGTTTCATGCCAATGATTTTAACTCTACGAAGAGCCAAATATTCCACTCACAAATGGTGAGAGCCCCTTAACAAATCCCCCGCATATGACCTTGTTTAAGCCCTTCATTTCTATGCTCATTAGGATTTGTTTAACCCCTCAAAACCTCCCATCCCATCTTTATTCCCATTATGACTCATTACATTATCGGGTACGGTTCCCCAATCACATATTGCATATCGACAGAGCCTGGGCCTTATACACAATGTGCGCGGTTATATGGCGGACCCTTCGAGCTATCAAATATGATATATATATTTTCGGGTCCGAAGCCCCATCACATATCGCAATCAGCAGAGCCCCAAGGCTTGTGCATATTGTGATATGCAATATGCTAGACTCAATGATATTTATAGGCTCCAATACATAAAATTTGAGGTCCAGCCTGAGTGATCGGGGCAGGATTTTCTTTGCTTTCCTGTGTTTTCCAAAATTCTCGATATAACAAAGGGAGCGGGGATTTAGTATAAAAGGCGGGCCAGTGGAGTCCCAATTGTTAGAACATTATATATTAGAGAGCAATGGAACAAATAAAATATTGTAGAAATATAAACACAGAAAACGCACAAAACAAGATAGACACAGATATACGTGGTTCACCCAGTTTGGGCTACGTCCACCTCGAACAGCCAGTCCTTCCTTTCTATTATCCAGCAAAATGAAGAGACACAACCTACAGCAAAGCCGCTGTAATATCCTCTGTTTTTCTCTCACAGTCTCACCTCTCTGTTTCTCGCTCAAACAGAAACATATCTATATCTCCCGCCCAAATACAATGCCCTCATACAAAGAGAGGGGTTGCTTCTAGGGCAAAAACCCTAAACTAAACAGAGTTTCTAACCGTCAATCATCCACCTACTGAACGGCTCAGATGACTAGAAATTACTATATCTTTTCAAGGCGTTACATCTGTTTTTAGCTTCGGGGCAACTGCCCCGGACCCCGCCGGGGGACCGCTGGCCCCCGGACCCGCCAGCCAGGGGGGATTGGCCCCCCCGGACCCCCGCAAGGGGGACAAGTCCCCCCTGCGTGGAGGGGTGTACAAAACTTCCTGGGGTATACATCTGGCTGAAACAAAGACCTCTGAACAATCATGCTCCACACACAATACCAATAGTGTAATCGCACATCAGGGAAGTGGAAGGCATGGGTACTACAACCCACAGAGGGGCCGATACCTGATTGCGATTAAGTGAAGCCCTTGAAAACTGTGCCAAGCCTATGGATGAAGAGGGAAATTGTGTGTTGCATGTGTTTTATGCGTAAATCCTTTTTCACACTTGTTCCCGTAGTTTTATAAAATTAATGAAGGTAGAATTTACGTTTTGTTTAAACATTTCTGTTTTATTATTCACAATCATGAAACTAATGATAACTATCTCTGCAGGCAAGAAATAAAGGATGCAGGAGTGGATCCGGTAGCAGATAAAGGCGTTGTATGTCTAGATGACACCTTTTCACCTTCGGTGTCGATACTGCAAAGGCGAAGCTTGCAGAAAGGGGTATGAACTGCCATAACGCATAATGACGGCATGCTCTATGTCAAAAGGGAAGCACAGTGCTGATCCATCAAGATGTCACTCCCTCCAGAAATGCCTCAAAGCATGCCAGATGTGGGAGGATAGGCACGACATCTTCAATTTCCTCCAAGAAATGATATGGAATAATAGCCACTCCACACAGGTATATCAAAATGATACGTATCCATTCTCTATTTCATTGACACCTATTCACTTCCCCAGGATGAAGGATGCTCCAACAAAGGTGGCTTCAATGTGTCAACAATCTCATCGATCATTCTCCTCTTTACATTTTTTTTTATCCATGTAATGAAAAGAAAGGGGAGTGGAAAATTCATGGGGGATAGGAGGGTTAGTTCGAAAGGGCATAAATATTACCTCTGTAGATGAGAGAAGGGCCTTTTTCATTGGGCAGAACAACTTTTGTTTATTGTGAGTAAGGAAGATTGTTTGGGCCAGAGAAGGAGCCTTTTCTCAGATTGATTTCCCTTTTCTTTATATGTTAAGAATCAGGATGTTGTTGAGAGCGTAAATATGAATGTGATTTGTGTTTGTGCCCATTGATGACTTACAGTTTATGGTTAGCTTTGGTTGTTTAAATGTGATTCTTCATCATAGTTAATTCATGAGAAATCACTAATTCAAAACTATGTTAAAAATCAGTTGCAAGCTTTAATGCCATAAAAGGAATATGTATTCCTGTATGAGTGATTGGATTGCAATTTAGAATTGATGTAGCCTTGTTCTTATGTGAACCAGTAATTGATTCATTTAGACTTGGGATTCATATATGATGTTTAACCTCTCTTTCGTCATGCTCCTGCAGGATAGATTAGGATAGCTAGAACTAGATTAGAGTAGTTAGAAGTGGTGTAGATAGGATTTAATACATAGAGGTTAGCTATTTTATTTTGTTGATTTAATTGAATTTTTCCTCCTGGAAGCAATCTATCAACGCATTTAAGAGTTTACAGGGTCCCTTAAAACCCATTGGAACTAGCCATTCCAAATGAAAGTAGGTCTAATTGGGACTTGTGATTGGGTTAGTTCCCCTTCTTGGCATAGCGAACACTCGTCATGTCAACAAATTGGCGCTAGAAGGAGGGCATGGATCGCCTTCCACAATTTTTCAAGATTTCATCCATAAGTGCCACGCATGGGTTCAAGAAGATTAATACATGGATTGTGAAGGTCGAAAAGACCCTTCCTCTCATTCGAAAAAGCCTCATTTCAAAGAAGAGACATTGTGGGAGTATCCTGACACTCAGGAACAACCAGTCAGAAGACTCACTCGGGCTTACACTCGTTCCCTATCACAGCTCCCTATCTTTCATTCATTACCTCTGATAGCAAAAATAAAGCCAAGGGTCTATCACATAAACGAAGATACATATGCAGCCCCTTCTCTTGAAGATATTGTGCTTGATTATTTACAGAGCATAAACTCTCCTTGGGAAGAAATTCCTGAGGATTCCCCTTCTGAAAGCAATCCCTAGCCTGATTTGGAAAATCCTAATGGAGAAAACCTCCACTAACAAATCCCTATCCTTGATATGTTTAATATTCCTCAACTGAGTGAAAACCAACCCCCACCTCCTTCAGGAGCACTGCCTCCCTGGCTTGCTCAGGATGTCGTGGCCATACCTGGGCAGCAGCATCCCTTACCCAAGAATGAAGAAAAGGTACTGCCTAAATTTGACCCTAAGCGGGGAGACACCGCTGAAAACCATATAGATTCTTTCTTCCTGGTCGTGCACATGCTAGGGGTAGCTGATGAAGACATAGTTTTTTCGCCTATTCCCTTTTACCCTAACTGGTGCAGCTTCCACTTGGTACTTTAGCTTGAGGACATGATCAATCACTTCGTGGGCTGCCTTTCAACAGGCCTTTTTAGACAAGTATGGCGATGACAAAACCCTTGCTGCCTTAGTCCTAGAACTATCCCGTTTGAAATGGAAACCAAAGAGAAGGTCAAGGATTTCAATATTCGGTTCAACACCTTGTTCAACAGAATCCTGGCCACCGCCAGACCTACATAAGAGGTGCTCATGGAATTCTACATCATTGTTGTCCCTAGCCCTACTACAATGTGGGTCAAAAGGAGTAATGCGCAAACCTTGCAAGGTGTTATCGATGAAGCATTAAAGGTCGAGAATGAAATGCTTAGTCTCACAACATGCCACCCTACAACTGGAGAAAAGAAAGCCTCTCAAGTGTCTAAGAAGAATAATGGGAGTGATAAAAAACGGGTTGAAACCAAAGACAAGGATACCACGGATGTGGAAGGTTTGCATCAGATCATTAAGAAACTAACAAACATAGTCATTGATATGAAAAGGAGTCATGGAGAGAGTACTAGTGGTAGTGGAGGAGACTATAACAATAGAAAGCCCTTCAAGCCTTTCTATTGTAAGAAGATAGGAGGCAGTCATGGTCCACTTGCACTATCTGTTCCACCCAATGAAGGGAATTTAAACACAGAAGAACTGTCTCTTATCAGATCGCTCCTCAACCATGAAGAACCTATAGTGGAGCTAGAGCTAGAACAAGAAGATGAGGAAGAATACCAAGTAGAAGAGCCCTTGGAAGAAGAATCTCAAATCAACGTACTATGGGATTTCTATACAAATGAGAGTGATGATGACCAAGGAGACAGTATGGTAAAAATCCACACTAATGAAATCCAAACGCGAAGCAAAGGGCCACTTGTAGGTGTGATAGAGCCTGTGGATCAGACCAAGAAAGATGTATGCCCTATGAAAGCACCTGGTCCCAAAGTTCCTGTTGAGAAGAGTAGACCTGGTGGTCAATCCAAGAATACCCCTATTGCAAACCATCTAGAGAAAGAAAATGCATCTCCCACTGCAACAAAGGCTACTCAAGATGGTAAACTCCCACCTAAAAATGGCAAAACAAGTATGTTTACTCTCCCTTATCCTGTTTATAACATTGATTACAATATTGTGGATGATCTTAAGAAATCTAGGGCTAATATCACATACTTTGATTTGCTGAAATTAACGTAGCAAATATATTTTCTCTTGAAAGTTATGAATGAGAGAAATTCAAAAACTCCCACCGTCCCAGGTAGCAAAACCAAGAATTCAGTGTCCAGACCTGCCAACACCTCCATTGCAGCCCAAATCCCATCAGCTATGGAAGCCACTCTGTCCAAAATGAATCAAAACCCCCAAGATGTCAGTGCAGCCATGATAGGGAGAAAATCAAAATCCATGACCCCACCTTTCCTTGTGACAGAGCTAAATGGTCCCAAGGAACCTGTAATGTTTACCAACTCTATCCTTGGGAATTACAGTTTCAATTTTTGTGCCACAGAAACCTATTTTAGGAAATTCCATGCTAAAACAAGTGAAGGAACAGCCATAAACACATTGTTGGAAGGTCTCCCCCATAGTCCAACTGACAAACCACCTTGTAACATAGTAGATGATAAAGCTAGTCTCATGGGAAGAAATTCAGTTAATGTAACATCAGACTCTAATTTTTGGATGCTCTATTTTAATGGTTCTAACTGCCTTGAAGGTGCAGGTGCTGGGAGCATTCTTATTGACCCACAAGGGAACCAACATTCGATGGCCAGCCGATTCGATTCCGTGTGCACCAACAACATGGCATAGCATAGAGGCTTGCTACAGGGCTTAAAAAGGGGCCTTGATATGAAGGTGAGAAATCTCAAAGCTTCTGGTGACTCATAGATAATCATGGACCAGGTGAGGGAAAGGATACATTACAATTCACCATACTTGGAAAGATACCAACATGAGTTATGGAGTTTAATTAATAGTTTTGATTCTTCTAATATCAGACACATACCTTGATGGAAAAACCAAGATGCAGATCTGATGACTGGTATGGCTGCAAAACCTTTGCTTGATCTTAGTGTAAACAAGAATAAATATTATGTTGAATTTATTTTCAGGCCATTCATACTTGATAACATCTCAAATTGGTAGGCATTCAAAGGTGACAAGCAGATCCTTGAGATTCTGCATTGTGGGAAGACATTCAGAAATGAACTCATCATTAAAAGGGAGCATGACAGGCTTATGAGTGAGAGAAAAAACGATGTAATATCTTTCATTGGGAAATCTATTGTCAACAGGTTTGGCATCCCTAATGCTCTTATGTTTAATAACACTTCCTATTTTTCATCACTAAAGCTAACTGAATTCGCTATCGATAAATCAATTCGCATATGATGTGCATTGAGCTATCACCCCCAGGGAAATAGAGTCACCGAATCCTCAAATAAAAACTTCATCCGCATGATCCGTGCATTTGTCACCAACGACCAGGGGAATTGGCACAACGCTCTAATAAACGCCCCCTAGTCTGACACTGTCACCCCAACAGGCAAGCACGTGAAATTCCAACATTTATGGCTAGGCCCACTCCAAGTTGAGGAAAAAATTTGCCAAGGAACTTACAGATTGAAAATCCTACAGGGAGAATTTGAGAAACTCCCTGTTAATGGCCTTCATCTTAAGTGATACTTCCAGTAGCCACCACATGGTGGTTACTTTCTGATTAGACTAGGATTCATTTTGTTTTTGTTGTTAGTTTAGTTGTATTTTTGTCTTTCCCTTTTATTTTCCAGAGTTTATTTTCTAGCTGTTTTGTATAACAGTCCTTTTTAGCCAGCTGATTTCAGCCCTCCCATCCTGTTCTTACCTTCTGCAGAATTGCCCTCATTCACCATTTTCAGCCTTTCCCTTCCTCATTAACCTGCTGATGATTCTGTTGTTCCTAAATCCATCATTACCTTGCAAATCAAACGAAATTTCTATCAACCCATGAGGATTTGAAAATCTGCTGTAGAATTCAAACCAAGCCACTCATTGGCATGTGTTGAGAACTAGGTAAGATCTGTTGATAACTTGGATATCTGGAGCATGCAGGGGCATCTTTATAAAACAAGAATGTGTAACTACGGCTAGACTAGCATGCAAGGATGCTGCATTTTGAATAAATCCCACTCAGACCTAGCATATACTTGCCTATAAGGTTTATAGTCATTCTCCATTGGTCCCATCCACCACACTAAATTGCCCAATACTTGTTATCTACAAGTAAACCTCAGTTCATGGGCTAAGCTCACTATCATATACCCTGTGGAAAATCCAATTGTGCTCTATTCCTTGTGCCTGAAACTGAAAGGACTTATATAAAATAAAATGAAATGTCAAGTCCTTGTGCCAATCTGGAAGGACATGTTGTTTGGGAAGCTAGTTAGAGTAAGGATTGTTGTTGGGCTCAGAGTACCGGTTGATACAACAAGCCAAACCTTGCTTAAGTAGTTTAAAAATATGGCATGATCCATGACTGTGCTCGACTCAATCATATGAAAATATAACATTGAAATTCTCATATAAAGTGCAGATAAACATATCCACATCAAGTTTGATGAACAATAAAGAGCTGAGGTAAACACCTAAATAGGTATTGACAGAGAAGTGATGGCCCCAAAAGGATTTTTGAAAGTAGGAAATAGGTAAAGGAAGGTTAATAAATCCCATAACACTACCATTGGAGAATTCCTGTCAAAATCCTATCAATAAGTTGAAGCTATTTGTCTCTATCCCACCTGAAGAAACTGATGTTGAAGTGGAACCCATGCTTGTCCATCTGTATAGTTTGCATTTCAATTTTATCTTAACACCCTGATGTTTTATTGATCTAAGGATTATTTGGAAACAGAGATAATTCGTTCGCCCAGCGGTTTTCCATTTGTTGTGGCCACAACCACCACCCTATTAAAAACTTGCCCTGGTGGAAATTTTGAATGGGTCCCCTAGAAGTCTGATATTTCATCTCTCTAATTGATATGTTTCATCCCAATGATTTTAATTCTATGAAGAGCCAAATATTCCACTCACAAATGGTTAGAGCCCCTTCACAAATCCCTCGCATACAACCTCGTTTAAGCCCTTCATTCCTATTCTCATCGGGATTTGTTTAACCCCTCAAAACCTCCCGCATCTTTATTCCCATCATGACTCGTTATAATGGAAATACCTCGAAACCATGCATAAATCATCCATTTTCGCTTATCGCACTCAACCTTGGCATATAACGCATACCATAAGGCATCGGACCCAACAACACTATTAACCATACCTCCTACATATTTTCGGGTCTGAAGCCCCGTCGCATATCGCAATCGATCAAGGTCCATGGTTTATATATATAATATATATATATATATATATATATATATATATATCACATGTCACTAGCCTCTAGACCCGATGGCATTACTAACCACATTGTATACATTATCGGGTCTGGTTCCCCAATTGCATATCTCATATCGGTGAAGCTCTGGCCTTATACACAATGTGCGCAACGATATGGCAAACCCGCCGAGCTATCAAATATGATATATATATTTTTAGGTCCAAAGCCCGGTCACATATCGCAATCGGCTGAGCCCAAGGCTTGTGCATATTGTGATATGCGATATTCCAGGCCGACGATATTTATAGTCTCCAATACATAAAATTTGAGGTCTGGCCTGAGTGATCGGGGCGGGATTTTCTTTGTTTTCTTGTGTTTTCCAAAATTCTCGATATAACAAAGGGAGCGGGTTTTTAGTGTAAAAGGCAGCCCTGTGGAGTCCCGATAGTGTAATTGCACATCGGGGAAGTGGAAGGCATGGGTACTGCAACCCGCGAAGGGGCCAATACCCGATTGCGATTAAGTGAAGCCCTCGAAAGTCGTGCCAAGCCTATGGATTGAGCGGGAAATTGTGTTTTATGCGTAAATCCTTTTTCACACTTTTTCCAGTAGTTTTATAAAATTAATGAAGGTAGCGTTTATGTTTTCTTTGAACATTTTTGTTTTATTGTTCACAATCATGAAGCTAATGATAACTATCTTTGTAGGCGAGAAATAAAGGATGCAGGAGTGGATCCAGTACCAGATAAAGGTATTGTATGTCTAGATGACACCTCTGCACCTCCTGTGTCGATACTGCAAAGGCAAAGCTCGCAAAAAGGGGTATGAACCTCCATAATGCATAATGAAGGCCTGCTCTGTGTCAAAACATAAGCATAATGCCGATCCATCAAGATGTCACTCCCTCCAGAAATACCTCAAAGCATGCCAGGTGTGGGAGGATAGGCACGACATCTTCAGTTTCCTCCAAGAAATGCCAGGGAATAATAACCACTCCACATAGGTGCAACAAAATGATACGCGTCCATTCTATGTTTCATCGACACCAATTCATTTCCCCAAGATGAAGGACGCTCCAGCAAAGGTGGCTTCAATGTGTTAACAATCTCATTGACCGTTCTCCTCTGTACATTTTTTTTTATCCATGTAATGAAAAGAAAGGGGAGTGGAAAAGTCATGGGGGAGAGGAGGGTTAGTTCGAAAGGGCATAAATATTACCTCTGTAGATGAGAGAAGGGCCTTTTTCGTTGGGCAGAACAACTTTTGTTTATTGTGAGTAAGGAAGATTGTTTGGGCCAGAGAAGGAGCCTTTTCTCAAATTGATTTCCCTTTTCTTTATATGTTAAGAATCAGGATGTTGTTGAGAGCGTAAATATGAATGTGATTTGTGTTTGTGCCCATTGATGACTTACAGTTTATGGTTAGCTTTGGTGTTTTAAATGTGATTCTTCATCATAGTTAATTCATGAGCAGTCCCTGATTTGAAACTATGTTAAACATCAGTTGCAAGTTTTAATTCCATAAAACGAATGTGTATTCCTGTATGAGTGATTGGATTGCAATTTAGAATTGATGCAGCCTTGTTCTTATGTGAACCAGTAATTGATTCATTTAGACTTGGGATTCATATATGATGTTTAACCTCTCTTTCGTCATGCTCCTACAGGATAGATTAGGATAGCTAGAACTATATTAGAGAAGTTAGAAGTAGTGTAGATAGGATTTAATACATAGAGGTTAGGTGTTTTATTTTGTTGATTTAATTGAATTCTTCCTCCTGGAAGCAATATATAAACGCATTTAACAATTTATGGGGTCCCTTAAAAGTCGTTGGAACTAGCCATTCCAAATGAAAGTAGGTCTAATTGGGGCTTGTGATCGGGTTAGTTCCCCTTGTTGGCATAGCGAACACTCACCATGTCAACACTTTACTACCACTAGTTGATGGTGTGTCACCAGCATGATCTTCAGAAGTTCATGACACAGGATCATGTGAACGAGAAGACCATTCTTCTAATATTTGAGGAATACCAGAATAATTTCAAAGAAGATGGTCTTCAGTACAAAGTTTGCAGGGATATCGAAATTTGTGAGGCTTATTAGACGGTTTCTCATCAGAAGTTGCATTTGAAGCAATGGTTGCTTGGTTGCCCCCTGGTGAATTTTTTTCTTCTTCTTCTTCTTCCCTTTCTTCTTCTTCTTATCCACCTGGTTACTAGTGTCAATACTTTCACTAGGTGAAGAGGAAGAAGGGGAGGAAGAAGCAATCAACGAAGAAGGTAAATGGTCAACTTTAGGATCAACTAGAGGTTGATTTGGTCCAGTTGTAGGAATATTCAATTGCGGGGCCAAGGAGGTTGAGAACAACCATACTAGCAAACCAATGGTAAGTTCCGGAAGGGACAATGTTTCGATATAAGGAGCACTAATATTTCCGAAAGGAGGAAAAGGACTAGGATTAACATCAAAAGGAATTCCTTGATTGGTGGACTTCGGAGTTGTTGTCATATGTCTCAACCTAAGATTAACTAAGGAGTGATGTGGAGGGTTTTATCCACAGTCAGTTAAATTTATTTTAATAAAAATAACATAACAAAACAAAAGAGGGATAATCTAGGCAAAAGTATTACCAAGTAAATGTGAACTACAATATACTGCCTCAGTAAACCAAGGACTTAACATACGTGCAGGCAATATCCCCAAATGTTGTTTTCGAGTGTATCACAGTATAAAAGGCAACCGACTTGGTTCCCTATGGATGGACAACAACCTAATGTCGTCCTCCAAAATATACCCAAAAGTACGTGGAGGCCCAATCTGTGTTAGTGCTGTCTAATGCGAAAATGCACAGTGAGAGAATTCCCTGATACGTTTCGTACTATAATACTGCCAGATATACCCACAAGTACGTGGATGAGCTACAATATACTTATGTACATGGAATGAGGTATCACACTTGGAATGTATCACAGACTTTAGTGATAGCTGCTATTTTTAACGACGCTAGAACATGTCTCTAGCCTAGACCTCTAAATGTTAGGCGTTAAGTTACAATGCTCCATTATGTTAATTGAGATAAATTTTAGTTGATCTTGTTTAGAATTCAGGTTCACCACGTGATGTTTCTGAAACTCCTAGAATGAAACTAAGATGAGAAACATTTTTTTTCATTTGATTTGAACAATGAAAACCATAACTAAAAGGGATAGAGCAATTAGAATCTTTAAACAAAGAGCATAGAGCACATATAATGAAACTTTCCATATACTATCCCTACAAGCACACACAAACCTCTAACTGCATAATGCATGTTTTTCTTTTCATTCCTTTAATGTTTAGATGAACAAAAGGAAACTAAATTCACATACACTCAATCAATGCTTTTTGCAAGAAACGAAGACTTTACGACAATTTCTTTTTCAAAGAAATGAAAATTTTACAACACATCCTTTTGAAAAAAGACTAATCGATGTAAGCTAACTTTGACAATGAATTTATAATGATAAAGAAATCTCTTAAGAAACACTAAACAATAAAGGCCAAAGTAGGGCTAGGAGAAGAAATACAAACTGATTTCATAACCATAAAAAACATTTATCTTTCAGCAAACAAAATCAGAAGCAAATTTGGGAAAAAACCAAGCCAAAGATGGTTTTTTATCTTGACAGGGATCAGTGCAGCCCTTTGTGGGAGACAGTGCACTATCTCTAAGCTAAGGCTACTCTGCAACGCACTGTGTCAAGACCAACACTGTGATGGTGCCAGAGAGTCAAATCAGGAGACATTTAAGCACACTTTTTTGACCAAAAACACTTCATAATGAATGAAAAAAATATCAATGAAGTCAAGTAAATTCTACTAGGATGTAATATGATGAGGATAAACTACCAGGAATGACAGTTGTTCCCCAACAGAGTCGCCAATTTGTTATATGGAATTTGTGCCTACGGATAAATACATTTTCCCTAAGTGGGTAGCTACACTTAGAACAACAGAAAGAAATTGGTTTAACCTTTTCCTATAATATATAGATGAGATTAAATAACTTACTTGTGGTCTTTCACTTCCTTTGATCTCCTCTGAATTGCTCCCATCCCTCCCACTCGAACTGAATGCACTGAATTGGTACCTGTCAACAGAAACAGAAGATGACAATGATCAAAGTACACGATCTATCTACTATAAAAATGGAATTGACAAAATTTAAACATATAATCATCAGAGATATGAACAAGAATATGGGAAAAGGAACAAACAACTTTATTGATGTAGAAGGAAGAGTTGACCGAATGCAGTTCGATCCCGTGTCACTCATCCAACTTCATTCCAAACCCTCGTCACACCAAAATCACATCAATCCAGCAACGTAACATTACTTGACATGAACTCAAATCTCAAACCAACAGTATTTCTCTACAATCTTCAAATTCCATCCCCCTGATCACTATGATGAGTGGTCAATTTATGGGGAAATGCAGGTGGTTATGTCATAAATTGGGTATTTAATGGTTTTCCAAAATTCGAGTTAGTTTCCATGGAGGAAGGGATGAGAGGATAGATGGATAATTGAACCATAGCCTATCCAAATTTGACTGCATAGGATGAGATAAGAGTTGGGCATCCTTCTAGAATTCTCTAGAATCCCGGAATATTCCCAAAATCCAATGCCAATTTTGCTCATTCTTGCCAAGTGCAGGTCAAAGTGGGCCTAAGTGCACTACAGTGTAGGCTTGAATGGGCCTGCCTGCTCTGCAGCATGGTTACCCCTTACCAAGGCTACGTTGGTGTCGAAAGGAGGCATTTCAGTAGGGTTTCAAGCTAAGAAACTTCCATTGATGAAAACATTCAATTTAATGACTTGTTTAGGGCATGTAGCAATTGAATTATAGTTTGATGAGCCCTAATTGTACTGATCTGAATGTTGACAGTGATGTGCCCAAATAGGTATGTAATAGCAAGGGATCTAGAGTGTTTTTCCAACCAAGGATTCCAGGACTAGTAACTCAACTTAATTTCTCCCATGGATTCGACAGAATTTTTCCAACCAAGGATCCAAGAACTAATAACTCAACCCACATTCATAAACAACATTAGCACCTGTTAAGGTCCTATAATAATAGGATTCATAATTTTGAATTAGCTATGGTTAGTCTTATAATATTGTACATACTTTTGCTTTCTGAAAAATGCTTTCCATATTAAAAATTAAAAAATGTAAAGAGGGTATGTCCTAAAAGAATAATCAAAGGACAAAAGGAAAGAAAAAGGAAAGATCAAAAAAGTGAGAAATATGAACCCCAAAAAAAAATAGATCATGAAAGTGTGAAAATTCAAATGCCACTACTTTTTACTTTGTTATTCAAAATAAGGTTGTGTGCAGCTTGTCAAAAATGACACAATCCATGATGGTCAAAATAGTTTAATCTTGACTAATTCATGCTTTAAATTTCATGTTGATAGATAGAGAATAAAGATCTATCCAAACTATTTAATCTTGGAAAATCATTAGTTAGGTAGAGAATAAAAATGAGCTCATCAATTTAATTTGATCCATTGGAAGTTATAAGGTTAGAATTAGATAGTTTGCTTATCAAAACAAAAGGAACTAAAGGGTCAGCCAGCTCAAATTCACACATTGAAATGAAGAAAAAATGTTCGGGTAAATAAAGGGTAGGTAGAAGAAGTTTTGTAAAGTGCACAAGGTTGCTAAGTCAAAAGCACATTTATCATGCTTAATCCTATGTTTCATGTGTAGGAGGAGTTGAGAAAAATAAAGGATATTCACCAAGCTTGTTTACTAATTTCCCCTCATTTCACTACACCCCACATACTTATTTCCTAATTTCCCCATTTTCCTTTCTAAATACCCTTCCCCCTCATTTTGACCTTTTACCCCTTGGTTTCACACATTTCCCTAGAAATTACCCTTCAAAAATCATCCTCCCTTCCAAAAACCCCTTTCCCTAGTGTGAAACACATTCCCCATTACAAATATTACTTTCCCCCTTATTACTTTCCTTTTTTCCCCTAAAAAACCCACAAAACCCTTTATCCTATGTTTTTCCTATGCCCCCGCATTATGTAATTAACATCCCCACTTCATATTTCCCAGATACCCTTTTTTAACCCACCAACCCTTGGTGCAGTTAAAAAACCCCTGACATATAACCCATGGTCCCACCTTTATTAACCATTTGATTATATTGAAAACCCTGACATTATTGGTTAATTAATTACAATTCTTTGTAATTAAACCTCGAGCCCCCCAAACACTTTCCTGACTTCATCCATACAACACAAATGTGTGATATCCCTCTGATCGCCTACCCCCAGACCTAGCAGTGTACAACCATATCACACAGATTCATCATTCGACCATTAACAACCCAAGAGCACGCGAGATTCACGGTTTTAGATGGGCACTATTTTGCTACGTGGTGGCACCAAGTTACATCGCATGCTCGTGGAAAATACTGCCTGCCATCCGAAAGCGGTTCGATGGCACGAAAACTTCCCACTGTTCATTTAATAGTTTTTGCACCAAAATGTGACCGTTATCGGTTAAAAGGCCAAAAAGGCCCCAATTCACAATTTTCGTTCATTTTCACTATAAACCTTTGCTAAGCCATTTGCAACACCTTGAACCTCTGAACGACCAATTCATCCATTTTTACCACTCGAAGACGTTGCGGACACCAAATTGAAGCAGCATATAACTAGTTTAAGCCTTACTATCCTCTGCAGCTACCACAAAACCTAGTCTACACGTCAGATCGCCAATTTCCATGTATTCTTGGAAAAAACCAAAACGGACCTTGAAAAATGCATAGTTATAATTGAATGGTTAATTAATTAAATTAATTAATAAAGCTTCCTTAATTGAAAAGAAACCTAATGTACATCCAAACCCTTTTTCACATAATATAATTACCCTCCCACTATTCTAGATCTTCTAAGCCTCACTCCTGAAACCACTGAAATCCTAATTCAATTCAGTAAACCCAATTATGGCTTCCCAAACCTCTCTGGACATAAGGCCTCTACAAACCCCTCACTTGGATATTGACCACCTTGCATTAGCAGATGAAGACTTCAAAATTAAGGACACTAATTCCTCTGCCTACCTACTAAAACTCCACTGTTGGAGTAAAGACAAGTTCTTAAACCAAAATGATGACATTCACCTTTGGGTGTCCAAGTTTCCCAAGTAATTGTTCCTAGAAGTACACCCATTCCTAGAAATCATTCACTTCTACCAAGCTTGCTACATTCCCAACCAAAGAGCCATTGTCACCCTTGACGAGCAGGTTTGTTCACCATTATAGTAGAATCTATAGACCAAATGTTGCAAATCCAGTCAAGTCAAAATGAGACCCCACTTTCAATTGAAGGCTTGCTTGACCTTTACACCAAGCTATATATTCCCAAGAAATCTTAGACTATTCAAACTTTCATCACTGAAGAGTATCATACTCCAACAGATAGTCCTCCTTATGTTGCCACCATGTTTTTTGAGACAGGCAGACAAATCATAACCATGCTCTCTTTCATTCTAGGATACACTACAGATGAACATGTGGATGAAGTTGTCCTTGCTTTCCTTTCCATGTTTTTCCCAGGGAAGCCACCTACTATAATGTATAACTATGATCAGTTCATAGTAGAAAAATGCATGAATAATTCATCAGACTGCCAAATGAGAGATTTTTCAAGTATTCTTCAGTTTTATTTCATATGTTCTTGTAGTACCAGTCAGACAAATTCCCTGTCAACATTCAGAAGTTAGAAACCAAAGGCAATCCAAGGTCAGTCATATATTGGACACCATTGATCAAAAAGTACTCCACTGTATTTACTTACAAACAGTTCATTGATTCATTTGTTCATCCTATCATAAACATGCTAACCAGTAGCTATCAGCTGAGGATCAGTCAGGAAATTAAAAGGGTTTTACAGTTGGCAAAGAACAGTAAGGTAGGAGACTGGTATTTATACCAGGACCACACAAAGATCAAGATATATGGATGCCAACTAGCCCCTTATAAATTGCCCAAATACCTCGCTATGAGGATATTTTCATTAGAGTATTTTAGATAGATTATGAAGTCTGATGAGGTTAATTTCTTGGTAGACAAGAAGAAGACTCAATTCAAAATGAAAAACCAATTAGGCCCATTTATTTGTAATAATAGGGAAGCTAGACCAGAGGCCGATAAGATTCTACAGGAGATGAAATTCAAAAATAGTTTTATGTGGCAATATGACCCTCATGGAGTCATAAATAAACTAAGACTCAAAGTCAAATTGGGCCCTTTCATACATCATCCCAAGCCAGACATTGAGAGATTTTCCAACCAAACTGAATGGTTTGAAAACACTTTGATAGACATGGATAGTATTGTAGTTGATGTGGAGAATACATTAATTGATGTTGAAAAGCAGATTGATACTAGTTCCTTTATGCAGGTTCTAGACCTAGGAGAGAAAATTCATAGTCCTCACCTTTTATAGAATCCAGCAAATGAAGACAGAAATGCGAAGAGAACCAGGGAACAAGGTTCTAGTTCAGCCATGGAAACCACATATGAGCAATTTGAGATCAGTTACAGGAAGAGGCCCAAGCTTAATATTGTAACTGAACAGGAAGACACCATTGAATCAATGGAAATCATTGACACTGACACAATGGTGGAAAGGAGCAAAAGCCCAGCAACACCAGGAGAAACACACCAGCCCTCTACCTAAAAAACCCAACTTATTGAGAGACAACTCAATGTTGAGGTATCTTCATTCACTAGGCCTATCGATAAAGAGAAAGATATTAAGGAGAGGTATAAAAAAATTAAATTGAGAAATGAGACATTAAAGGTTGAGACTTATGCTGAATACTTCAAGCAAACACCTACAAATTAAAACAGATTAATGTTAGCTTTTGACATTAAAACAGGTAAAATGCAGATGACATTCATGCAACCTACAGTCCAGCAACCAAGATCATCAACTAACTATAGGAAAACAGATTTTGAAGTTTTTGTCAGGGGAGTTCATCCCATTGACCAAATTGAGTTTCACAAGCAGGCAGGTGAGATGATCTATTCCACCATGACAAACAAAGCTATGATTGTGCACAAACTTCAATGTTCATTGGATAATATCACTGCACAGTACAAACTAGGAAAGGCCTCCTCATAGACCAAGGACAACAGAATCAAGTCACTGGAAGACTTGGTGATTGAACTTGGACATGATCTCAATGATGTCAAAGCCGCCGAGAAGTTGATAACGAAAAAGAATGAGGACATTGTTGCTCTAAAAAAAAAACTGAAACTGCCTCATTCAGAGCATCCACGGAGAAAAGAGGTCTTAGAAAGCCAAACACATTAGGAGGAAATGATGGACCTTGTTCTCCAATTGAATGACCAGTTAAAAGAGATGGAGAAGGAGTTAGATAGCTTAATACAGCTGAATTAGGCCAGCCTTGAGACTGCCACTGCCACTGTCAATAGTCACTATAGCAATACCATCCACCTTGGTAGCTCTTGGATCCTACAACTCCACTGGCTACAGCACTACCACCTACCACAACACCTACATCAGCAATAGGTTCGACAACAGCAGCGGCTCAGCCAGGTGATGAGGCAAGCAAATTGGTCAAAGCAATGGAAGACATGTCCGTTCAGACCACATAAATAAATAAGCTTAAGGAGAAGATAACAAGTCTAGAGAATGATAATAAGCTTACCCACATTATGCACAAGGAAGAAGTTCAGAAGTCAACTAGGTTGACTAAAAGAATGAAGAGCTTGGAGAAGGAATTGACATTAAAGAAGCCACTTGGGCAAGCCAAAGAACAATTATGGGCCAATATCATTGACTCTGTTAGTGATATTTGGCCATCGATTCAAGTCATGTTTAAAAAAAGAGACTTTATTAAAGAGGCTACAGAAGCCATTCAGAGAGTTAAGGCTGAACTGGGAGACATACCAGAAGAAGTCACTAGAATAATCCTTTTCCTTAACTCTAAAAACAAATATGAGTTGCAGGAGTTGGACATAGTTGACAGGACAGACACCATACTAGAATTTAAAAAGGTGCTCACCAAGAGGAATTTGATGATGAACCTTGAAGGCAAATGCCAAACCATGCAGCTGGCTATACACAAATTCATGGTAAAGTTTGACATTTTGAGGCAGAAAGGTCTGCAAAATCCCTTGGTGATAAATGACAAGTTGATGCCACAGGAAGACTACAATAGAAGAATCAAAGAGGTGGCAAAGGATCAGGCAAGTAATTCTTCCATGAAGGGAATGCCTACTAGAAAGGTTCTATATCAGACATTTGAGAAATTGTTTTACATCCATCATGAGGTAAAACACCTTTTTGTGAACAAACCCACTTTTTCCTAATACACAGAAGCAGATGAAATTTACAGGAAAATGGTAAATATAAAATTACCAGATGCAGATATTTGGGAGAAGTTAAATGACTTGCTCTAAGAATAAATAGTCAAAATGTAAAAATGCACAGTAGAAGTGGAAACAACATAGTGAAAGGAAAATGACATATTAGCCAATTGAAAGAGTATTAGGCAAAGTGTATCAATTGAGAAAGGGAAAAGTAAAAAGAACAGACAGTGTGAAGACCAACAACAAAATATCAGACCATAAAGACAACACAACCAAATAAACAGGGACAACATACAACAATTGAACATCTATCTCTATCTTCTTGCATGAAGATATTTCTTTCTCCTTGATTAATTCCCAAGAGAGTTTGGGATATTTTGTAAATTATTTTTCTATAAATACTTCAGAATTTGAAGTATTGACGTGTGTATTACTAGACATTTGTAGAGTTGTATTGATCAGAAACCTGAGGATTATTGTACCAATTTTTCAAGTCAGCAGACTGGACTGAGTAATAAAAGATTCCATTACAGGATTCATGTGTTGAGCTATTACATTGAAGTATCTTCTTTGTCAAATTTGTTATTTTCTTATGTATTTTACAAACTAACATGTTATCTAAAGTGAATGAATTAACTGGAAATTTATTTCATAATTTGTTTAAGTACACGCTATGTTGAATAGTTAATCATTTCTATGTTTTATTTTAATATTTGGATCTGAGAATCCGTAATTGCTCTCCCATCCCGGTTGACCTCTTTCACTTCCTTCATTATCCGGCTTAAGGAACCCTTAATTGCTCCTTGGATCCGATTGAAATCAATTTCACCATCCAACCTTAAGATCTGAAATTACTCAGCTACCTTACCCTGTAGACACTATTTTTGGAACTTGATCCACTGTTATTTGCTTGACATTTGACCCCATAGCCCAATGGTAAAAGACATCCCTTTATCCATCTACGTAAGTGATTCCACCACCAAAACAAAATCAAAACCGAAGTACAACCATAACTAGCCTAAAATCAATTAACTAAACAAAGTTAAATCATAAAGAGAGAGCCCTCTATGAGCATTAGGAAGGCTATATCCTGATATCCAAAGTAGGCTTGTG
Organism: Pinus taeda; assembly: GCA_000404065.3. Lineage (NCBI taxonomy): Eukaryota > Viridiplantae > Streptophyta > Pinopsida > Pinales > Pinaceae > Pinus > Pinus taeda. Next base: position 23,955 of record APFE030106846.1, on the reverse strand, counting down.
GTTACCTCTATCATTTCTTTCCTAACAATTCTAAAAAAATTTTGGAGTGATAACATATTAGCGACCATACTAGGGAAATCAATCCTCAGTGTAATAAAACTTTAGGGAAACCTTAAAATTCATCTTTTGCACCTTAAGGTCATTTTAGAATTGTCGTTTAAAAGTTTCAAAAAGCAATTAAAAAATTAAAATCCTAGCTTCCAGGAAAACACACTATACCGGGGCAAATCCAGATCCAAACCCTGCAACAATAGTTGATAACCTTGACAGAATTTTAAGGAAATAAAAAAAGGTAGAAACTCAAGGAAGTAGTAGTCAGTTAAATAAAGCGAATTCACTCCCCAAAGAATTGTCAAGTTTAGAGGATATTTAGTTTGATCTGTCATTTGAGCTTTCATTGTTTAGAACCAAATCAGAAAATTCAATTCATGAAACTGTAATAGACCCTAGTTTTGTTCAATTCATTGAGTCAAAAAAGGTGCTTGTACATCTAGATTTAGATCAACTTGTTTTGGATACTTTTGATAAACTAGAAGCTTTAACCTCAACCTTGATAAACCATATAGATGATGCTTGTATTCAACAATTAGTTCAATTAGATGCCCTCACTACTGCTGCCTCTGAACTTTCTACATAATCTTCAAAAATTGTAAATACAGCATTTATTACCACCTCACCTATAGTATCCACCACAATTCATTCCCCTAAACCATTTATTCCTCAACTTCCTCTTCAACCGAACACCTCAAGCTCACCTAGTTCATCCACAATTGTCTCAAGTCCTTCTTCTAGCACCACTACTTTTCCACCCAGTCAAACCAAAATATTAACCATGGCAGACATATATGCACCTTTGGTTTTACCAGCCCAACTACATGGCATGCCCCAAGATTACCAAAGCAAAATCTTTTTGTTTGTTGCTACTAGTCAATATACTACCCAACAACATGTGAACAAAATGACTGACTACTTTGAATTGCATGATATTGATGAATTTGATGTCCAAATGAGGTTATTTGCCGAAACACTGACAGGGGATGTAAAGAAATGGTTTAATGGTTTACCTGCTAATCATATTGCAAATTTAGCTACTTTTCATAGATTGTTTATTGATATATGGGAAAGAAAGAAAACCGTCTACAAATACTATCTGAATATGATAACATTAGAGGAGCTCCTAATGAATCAGTTCATGATTATTCTATTAGGTTCAACAACATCTATAATGCAATCCCAGATAATATTAAACCTCCACCAGAACTGGCACTCATCAAATTCCTTGACGGTTTTGACATTGATATGTCATAGCAATTAAGGGAAAGAAACCCTGAAACATTGGAACAAATGCAAAGTAATGTTGTTAGTGTAGAAGCCAATTTATTAGCTAAGAAAGCTAGGATGAGAAATGAGAAAAGAGTTGTTATTAAAGAGGAAACCTCCACTTCTGATGGTAAAATAGATAGTTTAGCAAACAGTGTAGAAAGGATAATGGATAGATTAGAAAACATGGAAAGAAAAACTCAGTGGGAAAATCAACAGCCACCCCCAATAAGAGACCCCAACTTTAGGAAAAATTCAAACACTGGGAAAAATGCTACAGCAGATCAACATATTAGACCTCATTTCCAAGAAAACTATGCTGAGGGTTCACAAAACCATGAAGGAGAGGATGAAACCCAGATAAACCTATTAGCAATTAAAAATGAAGATGTTGTTTTCTTACTCAGGAAGAACAGGAATTGTACATGCTACAACAATTACAATTAGAATTTGGAGAATATTTTGACTTCAAACAATGCTATGAATCTGCTATATATGAAGTTCAAAAATAGTACAACCTTAGAAGCAAAAAGAATGTTGAAATTTGCACTAAGAAATCAATCCAAACCCAAAATAAAAGGATAACAGAAGCTCCTATGGCCAAATTTCTACAAATTCTCCCTAGGGGAACTCATGAGACTTCCAACCCAAAAATTGTAGATATAACTTCATCTGAAACTAAAACTGAAACTATTACTCAAATCATTCCAAATAAGAGAATTCAAAAGAATACTGCTTAGACACAAACTGAATTTCCAAGTATTGAAAAAGAAGATAAAAATACATAGACCACATTTACTAAGGAATATTTCATACAATCAAGAAAAACTCAAATGCCATTTAACATTAAGACTGAGATAGCCAAGTTGAAAATATCAGTTCCTTTGACCGAAATAGTGAAAAATGAATCATATAGAGCACAAATCACTGAAACATTAAATATAGGTGAAGTAGAGGATGCTGTAAACTTGAATGATGATCAACCTGAGTTATTGTTTGGCCCAAAAGTAAATGGCACACATCAGCAAGGGGGTATTCCTCCTTTCGACATTAGCTTAAATGTTCATGATAAAATATTACATAATTCTATGCTAGACTTAGGGGCATCCCATAACTTGATGCCTAAAGCAATCATGGAGAGACTAAACTTAGATATCACCAAACCATACAAGGACCTCTTTTCCTTTGATTCTAGCCAACTCAAGTGCCTTGGCCTGATTAAAGATTTGTGTGTGACTCTAGTCTGGTGCCCAGCAAAGAGCATCGTCATGGACATAGTAATTGTTGATATCCCACCCAATATGGAATGTTGTTATCTCACTCATGGGGAGAAAAATTGCAAGTATCTTTATAGTTAGACATGTCATATGCCACCATCTCTGTGTTTGGTCAACAAAGGAAACTTTATAGAGAAACATTGATGAAATAAATGGTGAATAGTGCAGAAAACCCATAGAATTTCCCTATATACTCTATGCATTCTAATATGGACTCTTTTATCTTGTACAATTCAGACAATGAAAAAAATGAAATCACAGCTGTGGAAGAAAAATACAAAGCACCTGATACTGAAAACATTTTTCATGAATCCCTATGGCATTTAGATTTTGATGGCTCTGTGAATAGATTAGGAGCAGGTGCGGGAGTTTGGATTCACAACATGGAAAATAATCGTTTTGAAGGTCATGCATTTAGATTAAACTTTAAATGCACAAACAACATGGCAGAATATTAAGCTCTAATCTTAGGACTACAAATGGTTAAAAAACTTGGAGCCAAGAGAGTTTCTATCATGGGAGACTCAGAATTGATTATAAAACAAATCAAAGGTGAATACTCTGTGAATAATCCCAGACTTAGCCAATATAGAGAGACTATCCTAGATTTGATTAAGGACCTTCTAGAAACTGATTTTGCTGCCATTCCTAGGAAACAGAATATGCAAGCTCATAGTCTGGCAACTTTTGCTAGTACTTACAAATTGTCTTTTCAGCCCAACCACCAGTACACTTTAGAAGTGATACATAGGCCTATTATACCTGACAATTTGAAATATTGGTAGATTTTCTCACAAGATTCTCAAATTTCTGATTTCATGAATGCTCAAGGAGAGTTTCAAAACTATAATATAGATATAGATTGTACAATAGATAATAACAAAGATAGTGATATAGATATAAATTCTTTAGATGTAGGTAAACCAACTAAATTCACTAAAGTAGAAATAGATAACTTAGAAAATGTAGAAATATAAGAAGTAATGAATGATGATCCTGAAATTTTAAACCTTAAAAATAACTTTTTGCCTAAGGTATTAGTCCCATTAGAAGATTTGTTTGATTCAAACGATGTATCTAGGAAACCAAAAATGGAGACTTTAAGAGCAGATATAGAAGAATGTAACATAGGAACTGAAGAAATACCCGAGCTTATCAAAATATCAAAAGCCTTACCTCCAGATGAAAATATTAAATACATAAGTCTATTCAAAGAGTTTCAAGATATCTTTGCCTAGAGTTATGAAGACCTTAAGTCTTATGATACCACCATAATTCAACATAAGTTACCCCTCAAAGAAAATCAGAAACCCTTTAAACAAAAGCTTAGGATAATTAATCCAGTCCTTATGCCATGAATCGAAAAAGAAGTAAAAAGGATGTATGATGTCAAAATCATAGCACAAATTAGATATTCATATTGGGTCTCTAATTTGGTCACTACTAGGAAGAAAACAAGAGAAATCAGACTCTGTGTTGATTTCATAAACTTGAACAAAGTATCATTAAAAGAAAACTATCCTCTCCCAAAAATGGACCACATTATTCAGAGGGTAGTAGGCTCATCCAAAATTTCATTGCTTGATGGATTTTCTGGATACAACCAAATCTTAGTTCAACCAGAGGACTAAGAAAAGACTAATTTTACTACTCCTTGGGGCACTTTCATGTATTTGAAAATTCCTTTTGGATTAATGAATGCTGGAGAAACATTCCAAAGAGCTATGGATATAGACTTTGCAAAAGAAATCCATGACTTTCTAGTTGTTTACCAAGATGACATCACAGTGTTTTCAAAATCTGATAATGAACATCTAGATCACCTACAAAGAGTTTTCATTAAATGCAGAGAATTTGTTATTTTCTTAAATCCCAAAATGATACTCTTTGGTCTAGAAGAAGGTAAACTCTTGGGACACATAACATCCAAAGATGGAATCAAAATAAATCCAACTAGAATAGAGGCAATCTTGAACGTCACTCATCCTAGAAACATCCATGAATTACAATCATTCTTAGGAAAAATAATTTTTCTTAGGAGATTCATTTCAAACTGAGCAGAATTAATTAGATAACTAAATAACATTTTAAAGAAAGATTCAGAACTTAAGTGGACAGTAGAGGCTAAACAATATTTTGAGGCCATCAAAGAAGCCCTTACTAAAACACCAGTCCTCATCAGCCCTAATTTCCAAAAAGATTTTATAAATTTTTCTTTTGTTTGAGAACATACTATTGCAGCAGTCTTGTTGCAAAAGAATGATCAAGGATATGAGCAACCCATTGCATTTTTCAGGAAATATTTGAGAGATGCTACATTAAAGTACAACACAATGGAAAAACAAGCACTAACTTTAGTGAAAGCTATTAAATATTTCAGAGTATACATCTTGTATTCACAAATCATTGCTTATGTTCCAAATTTAGTAGTAAAGGACATTCTGAAACAGGATGGGCTTGAAGGAAAGAGAGACAAATGGATTGCCATTCTTTTGGAATATGACATAGAAATAAAGCCTACAAAACTTATCAAAGGTCAAAGTTTAGCTAAACTCATGGCTGAATTGAAATGTCAGGTCTTAGATATAAATTTCATTGGTGCTCTAGATGATCAGGAAGAGATGGCGACTCCAAAGATCAGTGAACCTTTTACTGATTCACCTTGGTATGCAGATATCATATTTGTTTTACTAAACCTACAAGCTCCTCCTGGTTTATCTAGAACTAAAGCTAGATTTTTGAAAATGAAATCAATGAATAGTGTATCATAGATAATGCTTTATTTTGGAAAGATAATGGTGGAATTCTATTAAATTGTTTATTAAAAGATGAAGCTGAAAAAGTTATGCAAGAATCTCATGCAGGAGATTGTAGAGGACACCTATATTGGGAAACAACTACTGATAAAATTTTAAGGGCAGGTTTCTACTGGCCCACTCTTTTTGCAGATGTCAAGAAATATGTGACCTCGTGTCATAAGTTCCAAATATTTGAGGGTAAAAGAAAAATCTTACCACTACCTCTCAAACCAATCTCCACAGAAATGCCTTTTCAACAATCAGGTTTAGACTTCATTGGAGAAATTCATCCAGCCTCCTCAGCCGAGCATAAATGGATTTTGAAAACCACTGATTACTTTACTAAATGGATAGAAGCCATCCCTTCTAGACAAGCCATAGACTTTGTCATTATCTCATTCCTTGAAAATAATATCCTTTAAAGATTTGGATATAGTCAAAAGCTCATTATTGATAATGCAACTACTTATAAATCCAAGGAAATGATAGACTTTTGTAACAGATATCACATTACCCTTGGCCATTCCACTGCCTATTACCCTCAAGGTAATGGAATTGTATAATCCTCAAACAAAATCCTTGTTAATATCATCAAAAAAATTCTAGAAGACAACAAGAAGATATGGAACAAAAAATTGGTAAGTGCCTTATGGGCAGACAGACTAACTACCAAAAATTCCATTGGTACATCTTCTTATCAGCTAGTATATGGAATGTATGTTGTTTTTCCATCCTCTTTAGGAGTACCACTAATGAAAATGATTCAAGAGTTCGAAGTTGAATCAAATGACATCAAAAGGAGGATAAATCAGAAAATACATTTGCAGCAAACCAGAGAAGAAGTCTATGTTAAATCACAAGTGATCTAGGATAAAATCAAAAATATTTTTGACAAGAAAACTAAAGTTGATGATTTTTACATAGGTGAAAAAGTACTTAAATGAAATTCTAGAAGAGAGGAGAAAGGTAAACATGTAAAATTTGATTTCCTATGGCAAGTCCCTTTTATCATTTATGGTTACAGAGTTAAAAATGCATTTTTCTTGAGACCATTAGATGGAACAGATATACCAAGAGGACCAGTCAATGGTCGAGTGTTGAAGCATTACTTATCCATAGATTAAAATTAGTTCATTTTACTTTTCTCATTGTATATAACATTGCAAAGTTTAGATTGGATTGGATGGTAATATTTAAGAGTTGAAGTCCGGAGAGAAGGCCCTAAGCTTTGAAAGGTATACCATCATAAGTATGAATAAAGCAGATTACAGAGTAGCAGTTACAACCCAGCCACAGTCAAAGTTTCAAAGGCTACTAATCTTAAATTTCTTAACATTTCACCAGGAAATGCCATCCCCATGTGGAGCCACTGTTAGGGTCTTATAATAATAGGATTCATAATTTTGAATTGGCTATGGTTAGTCTTGTAATATTGTACATACTTTTACTTTCTGCAAAATGTTTTCCATATAAAAAATTAAAAAATGTAAAGAGGGTATGTCCTAAAAGAATAATAAAAGGACAAAAAGAAAGAAAAAGGAAAGATAAAAAAAGTGAAAAATATGAACCCCAAAAATAAATAAAAATAGATCATGAAAGTGTGCAAATTCAAATGCCACTGGTTTTTACTTTGTTATGCAAAATAAGATTGTGTGCAGCTTGTCAAAAATGCCACAATCCATGATGGTCAAAATAGTTTAATCTTGAATCACTCATGCTTTAAATTTCATGTTGATAGATAGATAATAAATATCTAGCCAAATTTTTTAATCTTGGAAGATCATTAGTTAGGTAGAGACTAAAAATGAGCTCATTAGTTTAATCTAAGCCATTGGAAGTTATAAGGTTAGAATTAGATAGTTTGCTTATCAAAAGAAAAGGAAATAAAGGGTCAGCAAGCTCAAATGCACCCATTGAAATGAAGAAGAAATGTTAGGGTAAATAAAGGGTAGGTAAAAGAAATTTTGCAAAGTGCACAAGGTTGCTAAGTCAAAAGCACATTTATCATGCTTAATCCTATGTTTCATGTGCAGGAGGAGTTGGGAAAAAGCAAGGATATTCACCAAGATTGTTTACTAATTTCCCCTCATTTCACTACACCCCCACATACTTATTTGCTACTTTCCCCCATTATCCCTTCATTAATTATAAATACCCTTCCCCCTCATTTTGACCTTTTACCCCTTGGTTTCACACATTTCCCGAGAAATTACCCTTCAAAAATCATCCTCTCTTCCCAAAACACCTTTCCCTAGTGTGAAACCCATTCCCCATTACAAATATCACTTTCCCCCTTATTAATTTCCTTTTTCCCCCTTAAAAACTCACAAAACCCTTTATCTTATGTTTTTCCTATGCCCCCGCATTATGTAATCAACATCCCCACTTCATATTTCCCCGACACCCTTTTTTAACCCACAAACCCTTGGGTGCAGTTAAAAAGCCCTCGCAATATAACCCATGGTCCCACCTTTATTAACCATTTGATTATATTGAAAACCCCGACATTATTGGTTAATTAATTACAATTCTTTGTAATTAAACCCCGGGCCCTGCGAAACACTTTCCTGACTTCATCCGTGCAACTCAACTGTGTGATATGCCTTCGATCTCCTACCCCCAGATTCGATGGTGTACAGCCATATCGCACGGATTCATCATCCGACCATTAATAGCCCGAGAGCACGTGAGATTCACAGTTTTGGATGGGCACTATTATGCTACATGGCGGCACCAGGTTACATCGCATGCTCATGGAAAATACTGCTCGACATCCAAAAGTGGTGCGATGGCACATAAAACCACCTCCCCGTCTAAACCAAAAACTGCCCACTATTCATTTAATAGTTTCCATGCCAAAATGTGACTGTTATCAGTTAAAAGGCTGAAAAAGCCCCAATTCGCACTTTTTGTTCATTTTCACTATAAACCTTTGCTAAGCCATTTGTGACACCCTGAACCTCTAAATGACTAATTCATCCATTTTTACCACCCAAAGATGCTGTGGACATCAAATTGAAGTAGCATATAACCAATTCAAGCCTCAATACCCTTTGCAGCTACCACAGAATCCAGTCTGAACACCAAATCGCCAATTTCCAGGTATTCTTGAAAATAACCAAAATGACCCTTGAATTTGAATGGTTGATTAATTAAATTAATTAATAAACCTTCCTAAATTGAAAAGAAACCTACTGTACATCCCAAACCCATTTTCACAGAATATAATTACCCTCCCACTATTCTAGAGCTTCTAAGCCTCACTCCTGAAACCACTGAAATCCTAATTCAATTCAGTAAACCCAATTATGGCTTCCCAAACCTCCCTGGATGTATTACCTCTGCAAACCCCTCACTTGGATATTGACCACCTTGCATTAGCAGATAAAGACTTCCAAATTAAGGGCACTGCTTCCCCTACTAGAGTAAAGACAAGTTCTTAAACAAAAATGATGACATTCACCTTTGGGAGTCCAATTTGCCCAAGTATTTGTTCCGAGAAGTACACCTATTCCTAGAAATCATCCACTTCTGCTAAGCTTGCTACATTCCCATCCAAAGAGCCATTGTCACCCCTAACCAGTAGTTTTTGTTCACCATTACAACAGAATCTATAAACCAAATGCTACAAATCCAGTCAAGTCCAAATGAGATCCCACTTTCAATTGAAGGCTTACTTGACCTTTACACGAAGCTAGGTATTCCCAAGAAATCTTAGATTATTCAAACTTTCATCATTAAAGAGTCTCACACTCCAAAAGATAGTCCTTGTTATGCTGCCACCATTTTTTCTGAGACAGGAAGACAAATCATAGCCATGCTCTCTTGCATTCTAGGATACACTACATATGAACATGTGGATGAAGTTTTCCATGCTTTCCTTTCCATCTTTTTCCCAAGCAAGCCTCCTGCTATAATGTATAATTATGCTCAGTTCATAGCAGACAGAATGCATAAACAATTCATCAGACTATCAAGTGAGATAGTTTTCAAGTATTCTTCAGTTTTATTTTATATGTTCTTGTACTACCAGTCAGACAAATTCCCTGTCAACATTCAGAAGTTAGACACCAAAGGCAATCCAAGCTTAGTCATATATTGGACACCATTTATCCAAAAATAATCCACTGTATTTACTTACAAACACTTCATTGATTCATTTGTTCATCCTGTCATAAACATGCTAACCAATAGCTATCAGCTGAGGATCAGTCAGGAAATTAAAAGGGTTTTACAGTTGGCAAAGAACAGTAAGGTGGGAGACTGGTTTCTATACTAGGACCACACAAAGATTAGGATATATGGATGCCAACTAGATCCTTATAAATTTCCAAGATACCTCCCTATAAGGATATTTGCATTAGAGTATTTTAGACAGATTATAAACTCTAATGAGGTTAATTTCCTGGTAGCAAGAGGAAGACTCAATTCAAAATGAAAAACCAATTGGGCCACTTTATTTGTAATAATAGGGAAACTAGACCAGAGGCGAATAAGATTCTACAGGAGATGAAATTCAAGAATAGTTTTATGTGGCATTATGACCCCCGTGGAGTCATAAATAAACTAAGACTCAAAATCAAATTTGGGCTCTTTCATACATCATCCTAGGCCAAACATTGGGAGATTTTCTAACTAGTCTGAATGGTTGGAAAACACTTTGATAGACATGGACAATACTATAGTTGATGTGGAGAATACATTAATTGATGTGGAAAGCAGATTGATACTAGTTCCTTTCTACAGGTTCTAGACCTAGGAGAGAAAATGAATATTCCTCATCTTTTACAGTCTCCAGCAAATGAAGATAGAAATGCAAAGAGAACTAGGGAAGAAGGTTCCATTTCATCCATAGAATAAACAATTGAGCAATATGAGATCATTTACAGGAAGAGGCCCAAGCTTAATCCTGTAACTAAATAGGAAGATACCATTGACTCAGTGGAAATGACTGACACTGACATAATGGTGGAAAGGAGCAAAATCCCAACAGCTTCAGGAGAAACACACCAGCCCTCTACCTCAAAAACCCAACTTATTGAGAGACATCTCAGTGTTGAGTTCTCTTCATTCATTAGGCCTATGGATAAAGAGAAAGATATTAAGGAGAGGTATAAAAAAATTAAATTGAGAAATGAGACATTGAAGGCTAAGACTTATGCACAATACTTCAGGAAAACACGTGCAAATCAAAATAGATTAATGTCAACTTTTGACATTAAAATAGGTAAAATGCAGATGACATTCATGCAACCTACAGTTCAATAGCCAAGGTCATCAACTGACTATAGAAAACAGATTTTGAAGTTTTAGAGAGGGATGTTCATCCCATCGACCAAATTGAGTTTCACAAGCAGACAGGTGAGATGATCTATTCCACCATGACAAACAAAGCTATGACTATGCACAAACTTCAAGATTCATTGGATAATATCATTGCATGGTAAAAACTAGAAAAGGCCTCCTCACAGGCTAAGGACAACAGAATCAAGTCACTAGAAGACTTGCTGTTTGAACTTGGACATGATCCCAATGATGTCAAAGTTGTCGAGAAGTTGATAAAGAAAATAATGAGGACATTGTTGCTCTCAAGAAACAATTGAAACTACCTCATTCAGAGCATCCATAGACAAAAGAGGTCTTAGAAAGCCAAACAGATCAGGAGGAAATGATGGACCTTGTTCTCCAATTGAATGATCAGTTGAAAGAGATGGAGAAGGAGTTAGACAACTTAATATAGCTGAAACATTCCAACCTTGAGATTGCCAATGCCATTGTCATTACAACAGTCACTACAATAGTACCATCAACCTTGGTAGTTTCATTGGCTCCTACAGCTCCAATAGCTATAGCACTACCAGCTGCCACAACATCTACATCAGCAACAGGTTTGACAACAATAGCAGCTCAGCCAAGTGATGAGGTAAGAAAATTGGTCAAAGAAATAGAAGACATGTCCATTCAGGCCACATAAATAAATAAGGTTAAGGAAAAGATAACAAGTCTAGAGAATGATAATAAGATTACCCATATTATGCACAAGGAAGAAGTTCAAAATTCAACCAGGTTGACTGAAATACTGAAGAGCTTGGAGAAGGAATTGACATTAAAGGAGCCACTTGGCCAAGCCAAAGAACAGTTATGGGACAATATCATTGACTCTGTCAATGATATTTGGCCATCCATTCAAGTCATATTTGAACAAAGTAACTTAGTCAAGGAGGCTACAGAAGCTATTCAGAGAGTTAAGGTTGAACTGGGAGACATGCCAGAAGAAGCCACTAGAATAATCCATTTCCTTAACTCTAAAAACAAATATGAGTTGCAGGAGTTGTACATACTTGACATGAGAGGCACCATATTAGAAGTTAAGAAGGTGCTCACCAAGGGGAATTTGATAATGAACCTTCAAGGCAAATGCCAAACCATGCAGTTGGCTATAGACAGATTCATGGTAAAGTTTGATGTTTTGAGGCAAAAAGGTCTATCAAATGCCTTGGTGATAAATGACAAGTTGATGCCACAGGAAGACTAGAACAAAAGAATCAGAGAGGTGGCAAAGGATCAGGCAAGTAATTCTTCCATGAAGGGAATGCCTAATGGAAAGGTTCTATATCAGACATTTGAGAACCTATTTTACCTCTAGCATGAGGTAAAACACCTTTTTGTGAACAAACCCACTTTTTCCAAATACACAGAAGCAGATGAAAATTTACAGGAAAATGGTAAATATAAAATTACTAGATGCATATATTTGGGAGAAGTTAAATGACTTGCTATAAGGATAAATAGTCAAAATGTAAAAATGCATAGTAGAAGTGAAGCACAATGAAAGGAAAATGACATATCATCCAGGTGAAAGAGTATCAGGTAAAGTGTATCAGTTGAGAAAGGGAAAAGTAAAAAGAACAGTCAGCATGAAGACCAACAGCAAGGCAGAGAATAAACAGCAAAATATGAGAGCATAAAGACAACAAAACCAAATAAATAAGGACAACATACAGCGGTTGAACATCTACCTCTATCTTCTTGCATGAACATATTTCTTTCTCCTAGATTAATTCCCAAGACAGTTTGGGATATTTTGTAAATTATTTTTGTATAGATACTTCAAAATTCGAAGTATTGATGTGTGGATTACTAGACATTTGTAGAGTTGTATTGATCAAAAATCTAAGGGTTATTGTACTAATTTTTCAGGTGAGTAGGCGGGACTGAGTAATAAAAATATTTCATTACAGGATTCATGTGTTGAGCTATTACAATGAAGTATCTTCTTTGTCAAATTTGTTATTTTCTTATCTATTTTACAAACTTACATGTTATCTAAAGTGAATGAATTAACTGGAAATTTATTTCAAAATTTGTTTAAGTACACTCTATCTTGAACAATTAATCATTTCTATGTTTTCTTCTGATATCTTGATTTAAGAATCCTTAATTTCTCTCCCATCCTGGTTTACCTTTTTCACTTCCTTCATTATCCAGCCTAAGGAACCCTTAATTTCTCCTTGGATCCGATTGAAATCAATTTCACCATCCAACCTTAAGATCTGAAATTACTCAGCTACCTTGCTCTGTAGACACTATTTTTAGAACTTGATCCAGTCCTGTTTTCTTGACATTTGACCCCATAGCCCAATGGTAAATGACATCCCTCTATCCATCTAAGTAAGTGATTCCACTACCAAATCAAAATCAAAACCCAAGTACAATCATAAATAACCTAAAATCAATTAACTAAACAAAGTTAAATCATAAAGAGAGAACCCTCTCTGAGCATTAGGAAGGCTAGATCCTAATCTCAAAGTAGGTTTGTGGTTACCTCTATCATTTCTTTCCTAACAATTCTAGAGAAATTTTGGAGTGGTAACAACACCAACCAAAAAACAAATCGGAAAACCCACAACACCATGGCTATCTAAGAAATAGAAAGGCTTAGGCAAAACCATTGTCAACCAAGCAAACATCCATGCCAATGATATATCATAACCAAACCACCACATGCATATTCCATGCATGCCAAAACTATCAAAGAAATCATACATGAAACTTGGTACCTACAAAGCCAACCAACTGTGGTTGTCGATCCCACTATCATCTTACACTTTCCTTATTTTCCTTTTCCTTCTTTCTCCAAATCCAAAGTATTTCGAAATCCTCCAAGAGTTCTCCAAGAAACTCTAAGTGTGCAAGAGTATGAGAGAGAGAATAGAAGAGAGCTCCAAGCTAAAACTGACAAAAAGTTGTGAATTGATCCTCATAACGCTTTTTATCATTGAGACCTCTATTTTCTTCATTTTTCCTTAATTTTCCTTCAATTTTCCTCACATGCAATTTGTGGCCTTTCACCTTGCTTTTCTCCTATTTTCCATTATTTTCATAAATAAAATGCCAATTAATGCCTCTTTTCCTTTTCTAATGCCTTTGTCAATTTCCAAAGCCATTTATTAATCATAAGTGATCCCCGTCACTATGTTTTTTCCCAACATTCATCTTGGAATACATTTCCCATGACCTTGGTATTATTTTTCCTTTATTAACTTTATTACATCGATTTTTAACCAGGTTTGTTACAGGAAGTGTGACTAAACCCAAGCATACCTTATTCTTCTTGACTCCCAGGGGAAAAAATTATGCCCCCACCCACTTTCCACCCCTATGTTTCCATTTTCTTCTCTATCGAAGCTTAAGAATAAATGTTTCCACTCCAAGAGCCACTGATCAAATTCCTTCTTGCATAATATTTCTTTCCAGCTCTTGATGAGATGTATTTTCTCCTAACGACCCACTTTGGATAATAAACTTTAATCCATTAGGATTCCACCCCATCCAACTTTTGATCTTCTTCATTATTTTTCTTAGCCCTGAAAGTTTCTCCACGAAGCCCTGTTGCTGATCCCATCATCCTAATGAAATCCACCCTTTCATCTTGAAAAACAACTTGATTTCTAGCTAGCCAAATTTTCCAACATACATATTGATGCAGTACTTCCCATATTCTTTTCATTAATTTCTTTTCCCTATAAAAGAGTCATTATAACATTTTCCCCATTTTCCTAGAAAGTATTACATTAAAAAAGGCCATATTACCTTTTATTTTAATTGAGATAAGATTACCCCCCGTGCTTCAGGTGAGAAAGGGCATTCCATGAAGAGATGATCTATATTTTCAAAAATGTGCTTGCACAAGGTGCACTAGCAAGGTCCAATAATTCCCATTTTCAATAAATTTTCAGCCGTTAGGATCTTTCTATGAGATAATGCCTGACACAAAATTTTAATTCTTAGGAGGCAGTTCGAGCTCCAAATAAAGGCCCAAAGCTAAGAAGAGTGAGGTCTAATATCAGGGAAGAGAAAAGATTGACAACCCCTTTTAACAGAATATAAATCACCTTCCATCCCAAAGAGTCATTATCTAACAAGGAGGGAGGAGCACACCCAGCAAGATCAGATTCGAGAGATCTACAATTACATTATTTTCCATCTTGTTCTATTTTCATTGTTAGATGTACATGAAGGAGTCTGCTAGAAGGTAAATTTCCAAGCATTTTATCTGATGTATAACATCAAACTTCTTGTTGGCTTTCCTAAATATTTTGGTAGATCTAAAAATTTTGAAATAAATATTTGGTTAAAAGACCAATTCATGACAATAGAAATCAACAAATAAAGTCACACATGATCTCTTTCCTCATATTATCCTCACCATGTGCAATTTCCAATGAATACACTGGCCTTTTAAAAGTCGATAGACTGTCAAAAAAAGAAGATGCCCCCTTCAGGAATTACTCCAATATTTTCATAGTTTCATCCTTGGAAGCCTCATTGCCAGCCTAGTGTTCCATATTTTGGAGAAAAATCTACTATCTCCATACAACCACATGCAGGTTTTTCTAAAGACAATTGTTTCACTCATTTTTCCTTTGGTATAGTGCTCTGATGTTATTGTTTCCTTATTTCAAATTCCTCTCGATGTTAGAAATATTTATTTAGTTTTTGACTAGTTGTTGCTCCAAGTGAGAAAATACTTATGAAATTTGGATCTTCTGCTCCCATCTTCGAAACAATATTTTATTTATGGTAGATCCCCCTGGCTTTAGACCTTTAATAAATTGCAACTAGATGATTTCCCCTTGCTCGCTATACCACGTTGTATGATCGAATTCAAATTATACTATAACATACCACTGGCTCAAGTATATGCAACATCTACTAAAGTTGCGTCCATGAAATTCATCCAAAGCTCCTATTTTTGCTTCCTATGATCTTTCATAATCTCCAAACTTCAATTATGTATAATATTCAATGCTGACATTATACCTATCTCAATAAAATTATGTTATACCTCTCTCAACAAAATGATCTTATTGTGTGCTAAAGTCTGCTACAGGACTGCAACAACATGTTTCAAAAGTTGTAATTAGAGCATTTCTACATAAAGATTCATGCCTTTATCATTTCTTCCTACCAAAACACATCCAACAAGACTAGCGTGTATGATTGATTTGGAAAAAAACTTTCATGTATCTTCCTTAAGTTCATTTCATCCTTTTACACCTCACTCGAATGATGACAAAGTTGATCAACAAGACTAAAATAGACCTTCAGGAGTCACTTTTTTATGCAATCTTGCTACAACATTTTGGGTGAATTTTCTATTAAATAATCAACTATAATTATCCTAATAGATATATCCCTTTTTGGTTGAGTACTCATCTTCATCCATAAGGTAAATGCATCATTCCACAAACACAAGGTTCAATTTCAATACTTTTATCTTGTTATCGATCATGTACAAAGGTGACATGTCCACCCAAATAGTCTGTTCTACCTATTATTAATTGATTTACTCTTCTATGTTCTTTATAAAGTGCTTGTAGTTTATTTGCAACTCTTAAGATCAAAATAATTGGAAGTGTTCCACATTGTGCTTCTGCAGGAACTTGCAATGTATAGCAGTGTCCCTGAGGTTGTAATTTAAAAAAAAATTGCACTTCATCACAATGGGGGCATTCAAACCATGTGACATCAAAACACTTTCGACAGCAATGACAACATCACCAACATTGAAGAGACCTAGTCCACTAACAGTTGCATGTGTTGAAACTCTAATTTTATTTGTATGAGTGTGTGCATAAAGAGGAGTACCAACTCTCAAAAGGAACAGAGGGACCTACATTTAGGTCGTAGGAAGTTCACTTAATGTCTTAACTGGAAAAAATATCAATAACGTAGAGAAATGAAAGAAACCCTTTTACCAAGTTTTCCCATGCTTTGCATATGCATCTACTTTACTTCTACACAAACTTTAGCTCTACGCATGCCTTTCCTCCACATGTAGTGTACTTTTGAAGATGCCTTTCCTCCACACATGGTGTACTTCTACACATGCCTTACTTCCACCACTTCTAGAGTCGGTAATATTTTTCCAAGCATGAGACTTATGACACATGCCTATAAATGTTAATTACACCGTAAACCATTTCCCTCTAGGAAGAACTTCCCTCCATTGCCACTCTATATGTTCCTACTCCATTGAATTTTTTGTTAGATGATGGAATTAATATTCACCATTTGATCATAGTTACAGGTGCTAACTGGAGATGAGTTGATCGATTTCTTAAACGGTTTGACAATTTCTTAACAGTGGGACGCCCTCTTCTCTAAGTTGATGCACTAGCGCATAACAATTTCTTAACGGTGGAATGCCCTCTTCTCTAAGTCGTAGCGCCAACTCTTAATAGTTTATTAACGGTGGGCCACCCTCTTCTCTAAGTTGCAGCACTAGCGCGGCATAGTCGCCATGGATATTCACTGATAAAACACCAGCCAAAGCATGTAAGATATGAAGACCACATTGTTTCAAACATTTTTTCAATGGTCGTATATTCCCCTATTTCTGTTGCTTTGGGACAGAAGGTCTGTTATTATAATCTGCGTAGTTTTCTGGAATATACCACAGTTCCTCTTCAGTATCTGCCAAAGGTACTTGATGTCATTACCTCAACCAATGTTTTACTATTATGGCAAGATTTTTAGCATAATAATAATCGATATTCTAATGCCATTACTTTCATAGAATATTAGTAAACATCATTAAGGAGTCTCGTGGTGAATAAAAATTTAGACATTTTTAAAATTTTAGCTAGTAATACCATCGTTGACACTTTGTAAATTTATTAACCTTCTAAACCAAGTGATTTAGGTCAAGGATGGAGTCCTAAAGCCTTTTAAAAACTTGGTTAGTAAACCATGGTACCTACTCTACCATATCTCATTTATCCATGTATAAAAACTAGTGAAGAAAGGTACCCCTCATCTAAATTACCAAAAAATCAATCAAAGGCATTAGAAAATGGAATTGGAAAAGTTAGATTAAAAATTGTACCTACCACGAGATTATTGTTCACCACAGGATTATTGTTCGTGAGCTCATTTGTGCATGTCCATACATCCATGTATTTTCTATATAAATAGATCTGCAAGCAACAATTAAACAAACAACTAGAAAATTAAGAAAAATAAAATGTACAAAAGATTTAGTAATTGTTAAATGCTGACAATAAAATCATCCAAAAATAGAAATAACCCTCTACTTCATGTTTCTCTCTACCTTCATCTAATTTATTACATCACACTACATACATGCAAATGCAGACCGTTGTAGATATAAAGTAAACTGCCTTAAAAAATGAGGCTTTGGACTCTCCAACATTTGCTACAAAGAATGAAAGAAAAAATCCAGTGCTACAAAGAATGAAGTTAAACCAAATGTCAAACTTCAAAATTGAAGTTAAACCATGATATAAATTATATATGTTAACGTTATTTGACATTAAATGCTGTATTGATTTTTACTCCATCTCTTTGATGCAACTAGCATATTACCTAAAAATGATGTATGTTCATAAAAATATATTTGTTCATGCGAAAATGTTGAAACTACATTGCAAATCATATAGTTTAGTTACATAAGCATAAAACTTACATATAATTTTCCACACAATGGTAGTGTAAATAGTAATACACAACACAGGTTGAAAAGGAAAGTTGGAATTGTTTTAAGAGATATACAAAAACCAGCCTTAGGCAGTCTAAACTAACAAGCAAGTGACCCAAAACGAATTATAGTTAAAATTGTAGACCACTGAGTGTCCTCCAAGAACACGACTTAGGATTTCCTATGTCCTTCAACACATTTGAAAAGATAAAATAAGACACCAAATACTATGTTCTTGTCATAAGTGTGAATTACAACACTAAAAAATTGAAGAATATGACTTAAAAAAAGAGTAATTATGATTGCATTTTGAAAAAGATGGCCATAAATTCTTCATTAAGTGTGAATTACAACATTGCAAAATTGAAGAATACGACTTAAAAAAGAGTAATTATGCTTGTATTTTATTTCCATAAAATTCTTCATTAAATAAATATTATTTAAGTATGGTGTTTTCTTAGATAAAAGAGTCTGTTGTGAATATTTCCATACAATTCTTCATAAATTAGATAACTTAGGTTCATGTATAGTGCTCGTTTAGATAAAGAGTCTACTATTGTATAGTGCAAAGTCCATAAACAACATTAGTGCTCTTTTAGATAAAGAGTCTAATATTGTATAGTGCAAGGTCCATAAAATAGTGCTCTTTTAGATAAAGAGTCTAAAATTGTATAGTGAAAAGTCCATAAACAACAATTTTTTATTTATTTAAATGCTTACTAGATCTGATTTTTTTTATGGAAGAAAGGAGTTGCTCTCTTCTCTTAATAGATTAACTTAAATTCTTTTTAATCTCATTAGTCAATTACCAGAAAAAGATATTGATTTCAATGGTTGTGGAAGGAATATCTTTTCGCTAGCACAAGTCAAATGGTAAATGGTACTTATGCAGAAGAAACATGGAGGTAATATTCTCTTTCTACTCCATTCTCGCCAAATACCTAGAATTGTTTGAAGAATCAAACTTCGTGTTTTTGGGGAGACTCGAAATGTGGATATTTTCGTTTCATAAATTCACCAAATGTCAAACTTAAAAATTGAAGTTAAACCATGATACAAATTATATATGTTAATGCTACTTGACATTAAATGTTTTATTGATTTTTATAGCATCTCTTTTATGCAACTAGCATATTACATAAAACTGATGTATGCTCATAAACATATATTTGTGCATGAAAAAATGTTGAAACTACATTGCAAAGCATATAGTTTAGTTACATAAGCATAAAACTTACATATAATTGTCCATACAATGATAGTGTAAATAGTAATATACAACACAGATTCAAAATAAAAGTTGAAATTGTTCTAAGAGATATACAAAAACCAACCTTAGGTAGTCTAAACTAACAAACAATTGACCCAAAAATAATTATAGTTAAAATTGTAGACCACTTAGTGTCCTCCAAGAACATGACCTAGAATTTCCTATGTCCTTCAACACATTTGAAAAGACAAAATAAGACACTAAATATTATGTTCTTGTCATAAGTGTGAATTACAACACTGAAAAATTTAAGAATATGACTTAAAAAGGAGTAATTATGATTGCATTTCGAAAAATATTTCCATGAAATTCTTCATTATGTGTGAATTACAACACCGAAATATTGAAGAATACGACTTAAAAAGAGTAATTATGATTTCATTTTGAAAAATATTGCCATAAAATTCTTCATTAAATAAATATTATTTAAGTATAGTGATTTTTTAGATAAAGGAGTCGGTTGTGAATATTTCCATACAATTCTTCATAAAATAGATACCTTAGGTTCATGTATAGTGCTCTTATAGATAAAAAGTCTACTATTGTATAGTGCAAAGTCCTTAAAATAGTGCTCTTTTAGATAAAGAGTCTACTATTGTATAGTGAAAAGTCCATAAACAACATTAGTGCTCTTTTAGATAAAGATTCTACTATTGTATAGTTCAAAGTCCATAAAATAGTGCTCTTTCAGATAAACAGTCTACTATTGTATAGTGCAAAGTCCATAAGCAACAGTTCTGATGAGTTGAAAGTAGCATATTGAGAAACTATATTTTTCCATAACATATTGAGAGACTATATTTTTCCATAACAGACTCTCTTTAATTTTTATTTTCGCATACTTCAAAAGGGACCAATTTAGAAATAGGAGCACATGGGTTGTTCTTCATAAGATGATTATTTTCCTATTCTAATTTGATTTCAAAGGGGATAATTTATGAAGGTTATGCTCATTCTTCATCTAAGATTTTGGAGGGAATGTGGGAGAAATCTCTTAGCAAGGATACTTTGCATCATCCTCCCTTAATTTAAAACTTTGATTTTCCTGGTTCAAAATCACTTGGTGTACCTACTTGGCTATATTTAAGTAAATCAATGTTTGTAATACAAATTTTATAAATGTTATAATTGAGATAATTTGAACGTAGATTAAAACTCATTATGAGTTTTGATTTCAATATTACACTCAATAACAACATTATTCAATCATTTAAGGAATGAGAAAGAAGTTGCCACAAAATGTATATTGAGATTAACCACTCATATTTAAAATAGATCATGTATTTTGAAATGATGAAACATTCACTAAAATATACTCTCTTAATTTTAGACAATAATTTTAGCAATGAACCTATCTTGCAATTATAATCCATGATATAACTCAATTTTGCAATGTTTGAATTTCAAAGCTTTTTTCATAGAAATGTCGGTAAATAAATAAAATAAAATTACATGATTTTATTTTGCCTTACGATGTTTCCTTTGCAACACGTGGTGCAATTGCTAGTATATGCACATTCATATTCCATAAATGCATCAAACTACCTTCGTTTCTCTTAATGTAACCAAAATGAACTCTAGGACTAGAGAAATGCTATAACCATGATATTTATTAATTCCTTAACATATCCATAATATTGCTTAATTTACTCCAATATATTAGATTTCAAACCAAATGAAGTAAAATACAAAATAAAATATTCTGATTTTTTCATGCTTTCGGAATATTATGGAATGAGTCAAATGATACTTAGTCTTTTACCTCCACACATGTTTTACCTCTAAACATACTTTACATCTACACATACATTAGCTGCACACAGGCCTTGTTTCCACACATCCCTTACTTCACTAGTTTTAGACTAAGATTTTTTCAAGCATGAAGACTTATCACACAAGTCTATAGACATTAATATATGTATATACATATTTTCATTAATGGAAATAATAATTTTTTTTGATAAATTAAAAGTTTATTTCGTAAGAATAAACTTCTCTCTATTCCTTACCAAGTAAAAAAAATGAAATTACATTTAGAAATATTATCTTCTTTTACATATGAATAATTATGTATAGACTTTGGCTCAGGAAATGTGTTGTTCTCGGACGTCTTCAAATTTTCACATGCCTTACTTCCATCAGTTTTATACTTAATAAGATTGTTCAAGTGAGGGACTTATCACAAAGGCCTTTAAACATATTTCCATTAATGGAATTAATAAATCTTCTTTCTAGAAATTTAAGTTTATCTCATAAGTATTAATTTCTCTCCAATTCTTGCCATGTAAAAAAACCAAAATTTACATTTATGTTTAATACTCCATGCTTTTCATCCATATGCTATGTTTATTTTTCCATGTTTATAACTTCTTTTAGAGACAGAAGAACTCTAGCCCATCAAATATATAAGGGAAAAGGAAAGATTTCCACTAAATGAGGGAGAGTGTCATTACTCACTTTACGCTTAATTTTGATATAAATACCATTGGAAACCTTTGTGCGTGGACTATATAAAATTTAATAAATTCTTCCAATCAAATAATTAATATGAATTTAAACCTAGTTTATTATTTTAGACTTTATATTTTTCTTTCATGCATCAAAGTAGCTTAATTTGTCTCCACATAACCCAAAATGAATTCCATGGCTAGAGAAATCATATAACCATGATATTTATTAATTCCTTAACATATCCATAATATGCATTAATTTCTCCCAATACATTAGGTGTGAGACCAGATCAAGTAAAATAAAACATAAAATATTTAGACTTTTTCATGTTTCTATATTATTATGGGTGTCAAACAATACTTTCTTTTTTACCTCCACACATACCTTACTTCCTCACATAATTTACTTGCACATATGATTTTATTCTACACAATATTTAACTTTGCACATGTCTTCCCTCCATGTGTATTTATCCTACACAACACCTCCCCTTTCGCATGTTCCTCCTTCTGTACACATCCCCACTTCTGCACCTATATACACATTCTCACCTCTATATATTGCACAATAATTCTTCTACACATGCACTACTTTGCACAATTTATTTTTTGCACTTTTCCTTTCTCACATGCTTTCCCACGCAATGTTATTAACTACTTGTATGCCACTTGTTATTATTACAAATATTTCATGGTATAATATTTATATTACTTCATTTAATTTCCTTGTCTTATGGTACCAATATTGTATCTATTAAAGGAGAAGCAAAAAAGGAAATATACATGATTTTAATTTTTTTTTTTTCCCCTCTGGACATGTTCCTTCTAATTAGTAATCATTTTTTCCTCTCCTTATGTAGGTTTTCTGTTTCATTTGACCATGAACTAGCGCCATGAAATTACAGTTTCACGAAGTAAGGGGAAAAATAAAAGCTTTACTAGCATGTGTATCTTTGTAATCTACTATTGTTAACAATTATGTATAACTATTAAACATAATTACTACACTTGTATATTGTTCTCTTTTGAAATCATGACATTCCAAAAACTATAAATAAATTTTTTTGAAGCATAGTTTCTTACATGCCATATATCTTGTACATTTAAAGTTCATTTAATACACTTACGTTAAACAACTTTCATATGTAGGAAATGCATATATATTTAATACAATGAATCATTTATAATAAATGTAGGAGGGATTAAGGAAATATAGTGTAAGAAAAAGAAACATAATTGAGTGAGGTAATATGTATGTAGTATTGAACCCTTTGTTTCATATTAAAGTTGGTTATGCAATTTTTTGTGATCGCCAGGTTCATTATGGCTATATGGTGTGGCTCACATTCTTTGTGAGAATTGTGTATTCCATATTACATAATGATAAAGATATTGACCTATCATTTTTTAATGGTTTTTTTACACCTTATAAATTATGCTTATTACTCCATGATTTTCATCCATATGCTATGTTTCTTTTTCCATTTTCTAAGGTGCATGAACTCTATAAA
Source organism: Pinus taeda (assembly GCA_000404065.3). Lineage (NCBI taxonomy): Eukaryota > Viridiplantae > Streptophyta > Pinopsida > Pinales > Pinaceae > Pinus > Pinus taeda. The sequence continues at coordinate 326 of APFE030106846.1, read as the reverse complement.
ACAATTCTAGCTAGCTCTCTGTATTATGTTGTCTCTTCTTGTGCAATGTAATTTTTTGCATTGTCATACTCTGCTACCAAATTTTAAAATCCTATAATTGGTTGAACAAATTGTGGCATAGTTATTTTTTGTCTTATCAAATGTCAAAACAAAATTACAAATCATGGTATAAAAGTAGGGACTAGTTGCTTTGCAACTATTACCCTCATTTAATGATGGAATCTCTATATATATATGTGTGTGTGTGTTTGTGTGTATGTGGGTCTATATATGTACACACACACACACACACACACACACACACATTAATGTACATATTTTCTATA
>APFE030106825.1:2663-16669 GCA_000404065.3 Pinus taeda | reverse complement strand
GTACTATAAAATATGACCAAATCTCCTTTTTTTTGGTAGCTTTGTTGATGCCTGCTCATCACTGTGGACTATAAGAGAAAACCCTCTTTAAATGCTTCGAAAGAGGGAACAACTTGACCTTATGCTTGACTTTCATCTAAAATACAATAGTTCGTTATAAGATCAATATTTACATATCTTTCCAAAACTTATATATGAGGTTGAAACGACTAGCTACTGATGCAATTGAATAAGTTACAAAGCACCATAGCTCGACCTTATGTTCACAAATCCACTATCTAAATAAGCAGTTGCTGAAACAATAGATGTTTTTCATAGAAGTTCTAGCTCGAAACTAGTAAACCTTTCCTCTTGACATATGACAGGGAATTGAAAATCCCTAAGATCACCTAGAAGTATCGAGCCATTGAGGAAGCCTTGAAATCACCTAGAAGTATGGAGCAATTGAGGAAGCCTTGAAATCACCTAGAAGGTATCAAAAACCATCTCCAAACCATAAGCATTAGCGATAGTCATAGAATTGTGTTTGGCATGCTCTGCAATAACAAATCGTCTCCTCACTATGAATCTCTAATACAAACAGCCAAAATGTTGGCTTTCACACGAGTATGCAGAAGATTATTTATTCAAATTACTATGACATGATTGTATTGAATTACTCTAAACAATTTGATATGTAGATAGCTTCAAGGCTATCTTAGCTAACCCTTGTCACAAGTTCTTAGAGTAAGTTTGCTCGATTTTCTATTTCAAAAGCTCTCTCTTGAGAAAGGGCTCCCACCATGGCAATTCAATGCGTTATGGTCTAAATTCTTACTAAAATAATTAAATGCATTTGTTGAATTCAGTGTGTTCTAGTGTAAATATTGACTGAAACAATTAAAGCGCATTTGTTAGTGTGTAGTAAGATATATTTAGTTCAATCCATCAAAATTATGGTTACATGAAATACAAAATGGATTGCCCTCCTTTATATAACAAAACTCAAAGACAAGTATGTTTCATATTTTGATTAATTATTGTATTCAGTTCTCCAATTTAAATAGTATATTGATTTTAATATCTTATTATGTATTTGTTGTAGATGCCTTGTTTTGTTGAGCACGAATAAGTGGAATACAAAATGGAGTGTTTATCATTATATAGCAAACTCCAAAGGAGGTGCGTTTGCTATTATGAATAATTATTGGTTTTGAATTATGCTTACCATTACTATCTATGTTTGGATTTGAATGTTATTCACCCCACCTTTTTTTTTCCTATCAGCTGAGGAGAGGACATTGTAGTAGAGATAATGTGCAAAGGGGAAGTTTGCAATTTTTAGTTTGTTATTGGCTACATGTTTTGTTTTTGTTGAGTTTTAGCATGTTCATGCTTTTTGTTGTACTCGTTTAGCTTTGTTTTACATTTTTCTCTCATTTCTTGTAGTTGGTCGTGGTTTTGTTTATTGGATGTGCAATAGGAAAGGAAGGCAGCAAGGAGAGAAAGCCAAAGATATAAGATGGAGGTTATCATTCATAAATGAAGGTGAATCACCTTAACTATATGTAATGCATTTTACTCACAATTATCCTTCGCTCATCTGTGAATGCATTTGTTTGCTTTTTAATTTATTATATGTTTTATATGTGGTCTCACTCTCAAATATATCGATCTCGCTTTGTGTAGTGAGCAACCACAATTTTATAGTCTATGAAGGTCAAGGTGAAGATACCCTAGACATTATACTAACTTAAATTGGACGATTGGGGAGCCATGTTTTTTTCCTACATAACAATATTGTCCTTTAATCGACTGAAATATTTGTTTTTTTGCAAATTGATTTGTCCTTTTGTCATTGATTCAGGGTAGTATGATCTTGTTAATGAGTATATGGTTTGAGATTTTCCAATAACGTTGATGCAGAATAAAGGGAAATGTTATATTGAGGTTCACAATTTCAGGGCTTATTGCTCATGGTTGTTGCTGCTATAACATTAGCCAAGGACGAACAGGTATGTGTAGATTAATTTATTGCTCTGTATATTTTTTATTCATTTTCTCTCGTGGTTTATTTGTGATCTCGTATATTATATTACTTTGTGCAGTGAGTGGCTATAGTTACAGTGTCTAGGATGGTGCAGCGTATGTTTTCTTGCTCCACATCACATGCACACCCCCACACAACGAGCCTTGTAGAGGAGGTGGGTAAGGTTGAGCAGACAAGCATACTGACCCTTCAACCATTCAACCATCGTGCTAACATACAACACCATTGTCTTGTGGACCCTGGGAGTTTGGGTGTTCAATATATTTAGATATACCTAGATTCCTTTTCTGAAAGTTTACATCTTATGAAAACATTGTTTGCATTACTCGTAGCAAAAGTACATCTAGTTTATAGAATTTATATTTTTTTGAGATATAGCACAGAATATATCGAGAATTGTACTAAGTTGTATGACAAGTTCATACCTTCAAACGCTCTAGTTTAAACTCTATTAGAAATCTAATATTTTATTGTATATCTAGTGCAAATGGCTTTTCCATTGAGCATGAATACCTGAAATACAAAATGGACTCTCCCCTTTTATATAACAGTGTTAGAGAAAATTTGTTTCTTATTACGATTAATTATTGCGTTCGACTCATTAGTTTTAATATGTAACGATTCTAATATCTTATTTTTTATCTGTTGTAGATGGCTTGGTTTGATGAGCACGAACAAGTGGAATACAAGAAAAAAGTGCCCATAGTTATAAACAAACTCTATGGGAGGTGCGTTTTCTGTTATGAATAATTATTGGTTTAGAAATATGCTTACCATTACTAATTGTATGTATATTTTAACCTTGTTCAACCCACTTTTTTTACTTTGAGCAGAAGAGAGCACATTTAGGAGAGATGATGCGCAAAGGGGATATTTGCAATTTTTTTTGTTCTTGTATTAATGTTTTGTTTTCAGAGTTTAAGCATGGCCATGCTTTGAGTTGTACTTATTTTCCTTTGTTTTCTTTTGCTCATTTTTTGTAGTTTGGTCTTGATTTCATTTGTTGGGCGCGTTGTACTCGTTGTCCTTTGTTTCCTTTTTTTTTTCACATTTTTTGTAGTTTGGTCTTGGTTTTGTTTGTTGGGTGTGGAAAAGGAAATGAAGGAGACAAAGAAAGAAATGAAGGAAGCAGACAAAGAAAATGGAGGTTATTATTCATAAATGAAGGTGAGTTAACATACCTATATGCAGTGCATTTCACTTAAATGTGTATTTTGCTAATTTGTGGCTCCACTTGTTTGTTATTCAATTTATTATGCTTTATCTATGCTCTCATAATCAGCTATAATGATCTTCTTTATGTAGTGAATGACTACAATTGTATAATCTACAAATGTCAAGTGGTGAAGATACACTAGAAATTCTTCAAAGATGCCACAAAGAATGGGTGAGCCATACTTTTATCCTACAAAATATTGTTGTCCTATAATACACTGAAATATTTGCTTTTTGTAGAATGATTTCTCCTTTTGTAATGATTTCGAGATAGTATGATCTTAATCAAGTGTGTGAGATTCAAGAGTTTTTCCTAAAACTTTCATATGTATAGAAAATTTATACTTAGATTCACATCTTTAGTGCTTATTTTTCATGATTGTTGCTTTTATAATATTAGCCAATGGAGGGCAGGTTTGCGTGCACTTAATTCAAGCGTAAGCTTGTTGATCTTTCCATAACACTCAAGAAACTAGTTTGAGTATAAAATCGCGAACACAAACACACTCAAATGCGACAACGCTTCTACTTTGCACAACGAAATAACATACATCAATGAATCAACTAGTGAACAGGACAATTTTTAACTTTAAAACCCTCTACTTGCTATGTTATAAACTATAATACAACAATCTTAGGGTTCCTGTACTAGGGATCATGGTCCTTACATACAACCTTGATATAAGGACGCAACTAGGGCTTGGTGTCAACTGTTATGACAACCAATCTACCCTAAACAAATTATAGTTGACCTACTTGTTGACAACACGCACTATAGCCCTTTCAATCCACGTACCCTGAACACATCTGGCGGGTCCCCTTGCCTCCCAATCTACTGATCACTGAACTTACATCTTCAGCTGCCACTATCAATGATCACAACTACTTTTGTGTAACTAAACATTGGCTCACGGATTTGCCCACTAGCAACCTTCTTGCGCCATTAAGAAGTCTGCTCCTTGGGTCTTTTGGATATGCCCTCTTGTCAACCATATGGCTTCTTTCATAAGCTAAGCTAGGGCTCCATTACTTTGCCTCGTAACAACCCATTGATTCCTTTGATGAACATTGTACTTGAGTTCTTCTAGACTACCCACTTGTCAACCTCTTGGATGCTCCAGTTGCCCTTTCATCCTTCAAAGCTCAACCCTCAGGGCTTCCATAATTACGCATACACAGTCAATGCCATGACCAATCTGGGGCTTCTGAGATTGAACTTTCTTTTGCAATTTGTGTACTTAAATTGTCCAAATCTAGGGCTATGGCAAACAAGCCACCAACAGTGATAAGATGCATTCTAAAGGGATTCCATAATTAGCCATACACGATCAACACCATGACTAATCTAGGGCTTCCAAGCCTACCCTTTCTTTTGCAATTTGTCTCCTTAAATTGTCCAAATCTGGGGCTACTCCAAACAAGACACCAATAGTGATAAGATGCATTCTATATCCCCGTTCTGAGGTCGAATTACAATTATTGTTCAAACCTTAGAACAAGCCTTAACTTTACATTTACTACATCACCCTTCTCGTTCTCCTTTTGTCTCAAACTTCTACCTAGAACAAAGAGTCATCAACCTCCCTTTCTAGGGTCTGAACTCTCTTCATTCATCAAAGATCTAGGCTATTCTTTCACTGAGATTTGGACAGACCATAGGATGGCTCTCTGCATAAGATGAAGCCCTAAATAGTGCATATCAAAATTGTTGTTCAAAACCTCATGGACAACTCTCCAACCTTAGCAATATATCTCCTTGAAGACGCTACCACTTAGCCTCCAAGCAACCACGGTTATGGTCATTTTCTTGATTGATATCCTAGGCCTTGCTACATATCTTTGTGGTCCCAAATCTAGGGTTACCTCAGACCTGCAGTACCCCTCTTCCGGCTTTGTACTTGTTTCATTGGTCCTTTAAGGCATGTAGCGTTACTCCAGCTTTCCTCCAATCCTCACGACATACCAAAACAACCTTATTTTAGGTGCTTTGGCCCTCTAATAACGTACGAGAGTTTGTGGCTAGATCACAGAAGTACCATTGCGATTAGCGTAGAACTTTCGTCCCTTTTCCACAAGTCTCTTCCACTACTTGGATGCACAGAGTTGCCCATTAAAACCCTCACCAAACTCAACCAACATCCTCCTTGAACCTGAACCAAAGCATGAGACAAAAGGGAAAACATGAAACCCTTCTTCTTGCTTTTTATGTAGCTTGGCTTCTTGAGTCATGTGGCCTCCTTGGATACGTCCTCACTTGAGAATAATTCCACTTGTTGGATAATAAAATGACTTTCAGAACTTCCCTCCTTATATTTTTCTCATGAGGGTAGACTTTGCCCTCAAAGGGTGTCTTTCCAAGCCTAGGCCGACTTGAAGTTTCTAGACAAACCCCAACTAACTAAAGGAAAATTAATGTCTTCATTTGATGAAGACCCTTCATCGTAGCCTTAGGTCACCCTTGCTCCTCTAAGGCACCTCCACTTGCAACAATGAATAAACAATAATTCCTTGTCTTGATTCACACCAACACCTTAGGTGCAAAATCCCAATGCTTGGGTTCTTTGCCCACAGAAGGGAAAAACCCTTTTGTGGTCTAAACTTACACAAGCCCAAGGTAGGTGGTCTGATAGTGATGACTCTTTCATCAATAGAGACTTTTGTGGGTAAAACCTATTGTGGCGCAAACTCACGCAAACCGAAGCACAGGTGGTCTAAAAGTGATTACTCCATCAGTAGAGATCCAGTGGTATAGAAGCACATTAAACTTAACTTTGCACTTCCATTGATGGAATCGATCGTGAGATATGTTGAGAAGCTTCAATGATACTTTTCTCCCAGACTACTCTTTGAGATTGTCTTTGATGTCAATCCAAAGCATTTTTCTATATCACCGCAACCCCTTTAATTTTGTGTTGTGTAGACGTAAACATGATGTTGTAGCCAAACAACTTTGCGACTTTATACATTGTTGGGTGTTTCAATCGCTTATGCCTTCCAGCAGAATGGAAGAGATTGAAGGTCAATGTCTGCATACAAATAAAAAACAGAATGATTTTTATAGTTTTGGAACGAACAGAGAAAGAAGTCACGATAGGTATGAGAAGACCACCTTTGTATCAGAGTTCTTTAAGCTAAAAACAATTTCCAACAAAAAATAATCACCAACCTAGAGTTTGTATAAGCGACATTAGCGTCGGGAAAAACATGTGAAGAAGATAACAGTTTTCTTGCATGGCAACTCATTGACCAAAACTAAGCGCCAAAGTCCTATTTTATGAGATTCATTTTGTTTGATTTGATAATTTAGTCGCTTATGCCTACTAGGAGAATGGAAGAGATTGGAGATCAATGTCTATATACAAATATAAAGGGGAAGGACTTTTATAGTTGTGGAACGAACAGAGAAAGAAGTCACGATAGGTCTGAGAAGGCCACCTTTGTATTGGAGTTCTTTAAGCTAAAAACAATTTCCAACAAAAAATAATCACCAAGCCATAGTTTGTATAAGCGACATTAGCGTCCAGAAAAACTTGTGAAGAAGATAACATCTTTCTTGTTTGGCAACTCATTGACCAAAACTATGCGCCAAAGTCCTATTTTATGAGATTCATTTTGTCTGATTTGGTAACTAGCAAGGTTAGCAAGGTGTAGGAGAGCTATATTGCCCACAAACATAAGGAGACCAATGTTTTCTACAATGATTCTCCTCACATGCATGGGTGGCCTAATCCTCTTGTAGGGTCCAAATATCGTTGAAATCACCACCCAACCTGCGCATTGCTCCATGGCGCTTTCGTTTTTATCAAACGCAACAAACCGTAAGCTACCATAATTGGCAAAGCTATTGTATATAGTTGTCAGCCTGTCACTCCTATGTGGCACTACAAAAATATGCGTTGAATTGCTAGACCGAAAATTGCGAAGATTGATAGCTTTCATACCTAATGAAATTTCTTTCTTATTAGATAATTTCCCTCTGCTCATATTAAATATAAAGTTAAATATATGCCTATCTAACCCACATAGGATCATCACCGATGGGATTTATATCAAACTCAATGACCAAATGTTTCTCCACTTTCCACATAGACAATATTACCCCTTCTGTGACCAAAAGTACCTAAAGAACATTGTGGCTACAATTATAGAAAATCCAGTGGGTACTATAAAATATGACCAAATCTCCTTTTTTCCTAGTAGCTTTATTTATGCGTGCTCATGACTATGGACTGTAACAGAAAACCCTCTTTAAATTCTTCGAAATAGGAAACAACTTGACCTTATGCTTGACTTTCATCTAAAATACAAAAGTTCGTTATAAGATCGATATTTACATATCTTTCCAAAACTTATATTTGTGAGGTTGAAACGACTAGTTACTGATGCAATTTAATAAGTTATAAAGCTCCATAGCTCGGCCTTATGTACACAAATCCACTATCTAAATAAGAAGTTGCTGAAACGATAGATGTTTTTCCTAGAAGTTCTAGCTCGAAACTAGTAACCCTTTCCTCTTGACATATGACAGGCAATTGAAAATCCCTGAGGTCACCTAGAAGTATCGAGCAATTGAGGAAGCCTTGAAATCACCTAGAAGTATCAAGCAATTGAGGAAGCCCTGAAATCACCTAGAAGGTATCAAAAACCATCTCCAAACCATAATCACTAGCGATAGTCAAAGAATTGGGTTTGGCATGCTCTGCAATAACTCCTCACTATGAATTTCTAAAACAAACAACCAAAATGTTGCCTTTCACACGAGTATGCAAAAGATTATTCATTCAAATTACTATGACATGACTATATTGAATTACTCTAAACAATTTGATATGTAGATAGCTTCAAGGCTATCTTAGCTAACCCTTGCCACAAGTTCTTAGAGTAAGTTTGCTCGATTTTCTATTTCAAAAGCTTTCTCTTGAGGAAGGGCTCCCACCATGGCAATTCAATGTGTTATGGTCTAAATTCTTACTAAAATAAATAAAGGCATTTGTTGAATTCAGTGTGTTCTAGTGTAAATATTGACTGAAATAATTAAAGCGCATTTGTTAGTGTGTAGTAAGTTATATTTAGTTCAATCCATCAAAATTATGGATACGTGAAATACAAAATGGATTGTCCCCCTTTATATAACAAAACTCAAAGACAAGTATGTTTCATATTTTGATTAATTATTGTATTCAATTCTCCAGTTTAAATTGTATATTGATTTTAATATCTTATTATGTACTTGTTGTAGATGCCTTGTTTTGTTGAGCACGAATAAGTGGAATACAAAATGAAGTGTTTATCGTTATATAGCAAACTCCAGAGGAGGTGCGTTTGCTATTATGAATAATTATTGGCTTTGAATTATGCTTACCATTACTATCTATGTTTGGATTTGAATGTTATTCACCCCACTTTTTTTTCCTTTCAGCTGAGGAGAGGACACTGCAGTAGAGATAATGTGCAAAGGGGAAGTTTGCAATTTTTAGTTTGTTATTGGCTACATATTTTGTTTTTGTTGAGTTTTAACATGGTCATGCTTTTTGTTGTACTCGCTTAGCTTTGTTTTACATTTTTCTCTCATTTCTTGTAGTTGGTCGTGGTTCTCCTTATTGAATGTGCAATAGGAAAGGAAGGCAACAAGGAGAGAAAGTCAAAGATATAAGATGGAGGTTATCATATATAAATGAAGGTGAATCACCTTAACTATATGCAATGCTTTTCATTCGCAATTATCTTTCGCTCATCTGTGAATGCATTTGTTTGCTTTTCAATTTATTATATGTTTTATATGTGGTCTCACACTCAAATATATCGATCTCGCTTTGTGTAGTGAGCAACCACAATTTTATAGTCTATGAAGGTCAAGGTAAAGATACCCTAGAAATTCTACCAGCGCAAATTGGACGATTGGTGAGCCATATTTTTTTCCTACATAAGAATATTGTCCTTGAATCGACTGAAATATTTGTTTTTTGCAAATCGATTTATCCTTTTGTCATGGCTTCAGGGTAGTATGATCTTGTTAGTGAGTGTGTGGTTTGAGATTTTCCAATAACTTTGATACAAAATAAAGGGGAATGTTATATTGAGGTTCACAATTTCAGGGCTTATTGCTCATGGGTGTTGCTGCGATAACATTAGCCGAGGGCGAACAGGTATGTTTATGATTAATTTATCGCTCTGTATTTTTGTTATTCATTTTCTCGCGTGGTTTATTTGTGATCTCATAGATTGTATTACTTTGTGCAGTGAGCGACTATAGTTGCAGTGTCTAGGATGGTGCAGCATATGTTTTCTTGCTCCACATCACATGCACACACCCACACAACGTGCCTTGTAGAAGAGGTGGGTAAGGTCGAGCAGACAAGCATACTAACCCTTCAACCATTCAACCATCGTGCTAACATACAACACTGTTGTCTTGTTGACGATGGGATTTTGGGTGTTCAATATGTTTAGATATGCTTAGATTCCTTTTTCGAAAAATTTACATCTTATGAAAGCATTGTTTGCATTACTTGTAGCAGAAGTACATCTAGTTTATAGAATTTATATTTTTTTGAGATATAGCACAGAATATAACGGTAATCGAACTAAGTTGCATGACAAGTTCATACCTTCAAACATTCTAGTTTAAATTCTATTAGAAATCTAATGTTTTATTGTATATCTAGTGCAAATGGCTTGTTCCATTGAGCATGAATATATGAAATACAAAATGGACTCTCCCCTTTTATATAACAATGTTAGAGAAAGGTTTGTTTCTTATTATGATTAATTATTGCATTCGACTCTTTAGTTTTAATATGTAACGATTCTAATATCTTACTTTTTATTTGTTGTAGATGGCTTGGTTTGATAAGCACGAACAAGTGGAATACAAGAAAAAGTGTCCATAGTTATAAACAAACTCTATGGGAAGTGTGTTTTCTATTATGAATAATTATTGGTTTCGAAATATGCATACCATTTCTAATTGTGTGTATGTTTTAACCTTGTTCAACCCACTTTTTTTACTTTGAGGAGAGGAGAGCACATTTAGGAGAGATGATGTGCAAAGGGGATATTTGCAATTTTCTTTGTTCTTGTCTTAATGTTTTGTTTTCGGAGTTTGAGCATGGCCATGTTTTGAGTTGTACTTATTTTCCTTTGTTTTTTTCGCTTATTTTTTGTAGTTTGGTCTTGGTTTCATTTGTTGGGTGTGTTGTACTCGTTTTCCTTTGCTTTCTTTTTTTTTCACATTTTTTGTAGTTTGTTCTTGGTTTAGTTTGTTGGGTGTGGAAAAGGAAATGAAGGAAGGAGACAAAGAAAGAAATGAAGGAAGCAAACAAAGAAAATGGAGGTTATTATTCATAAATGAAGGTGAGTTAACATACCTATATGTAGTGCATTTCACTTAAATGTGTATTTTGCTAATTTGTGGCTCCACTTGTTTGTTATTCAATTTATTATGCTTTATCTATGCTCTCATAATCAGCTATAATGATTTTCTTCATGTAGTGAACGACTACAATTGTATAATCTACAAAGGTCAAGTGGTCAAGATACACTAGAAATTCTTTAAACATGGCGCAAAGAATGGGTGAGCCATACTTTTATCCTACAATATATTGTTGTCCTATAATACACTGAAATATTTGCTTTTTGCACAATGATTTCTCCTTTTGTAATGGTTTCAAGACAGTATGATCTTACTCAAGTGTGTGAGATTCAAGAGTTTTTCCTAAAACTTTGATATTAAATAGAAAATTTATACTTAGGTTCACATCTTTAGTGCTTATTTTCATGATTGTTGCTTTTATAATATTAGCCAATGGAGGGCAAGTTTGCGTGCGCTTAATTCAAGCATAAGCTTGTTGATTTTTCCATGACACTCAAGAATCTATTTTGAGTCTAAAATCGCGAACACAAACACACTCAAATACGACAACACTTCTACTTTGCACAACGAAATAACATACGTCAGTGAATCAACTAGTGCACATGACAATTTTTAGCTTTTAAAACACTCTACTTGCTATGTTACAAACTGTAATACATCAATCTTAGGGCTCCCATACTAGGGATCATGGCACTTACATACAACCTTGATATAAGGACACAACTAGGGCTTGGTGTCAACTGCTATGACAACCAATCTACCCTAAACAAATTACATTTGACCTACTTGTTGACAACACGTACTATAGCCCTTTCAATCCACGTACCTTGAACACATATGGCGGGTCCCCTTGCCTCCCAATCTACTGATCAGTGAACTTGCATCTTCAGCGGCGACTATCAGTGATCACAACTGCTTTTGTGTAATTGAACTTTGGCTCACGGATTTTCCCACTAGCAGCCTTCTTGCGCCATTAGGAAGTCTGCTCCTTGGGTCTTTTGGATATGCCCTCTTGTCAACCTTATGGCTCCTTTCATACGCTGAGCTAGGGCTCTATTACTCTGCCTCGTAACAACCCATTGATTCCTTTGATGAACATTGTACTTGAGGTCTTCTAGACTACCCACTTGTCAACCTCTTGGATGCTCCAGTCGCCCTTTCATCCTTCAAAGCTCAACCCTCAGGGCTTCGAAAACTATGCATACACAGTCAACACCATGACCAATCTGGAGCTTCTGAGACTGAACTTTCTTTTGCAATTTGTGTACTTAAATTGTCCAAATCTAGGGCCATTGCAAACAAGCCACCAACAATGATAAGATACATTCTAATGAGATTCCAAAATTAGCCATACACAATCAACGCCATGACTAATCTAGGGCTTCCAAGCCTGCCCTTTCTTTTGCAATTTGTCTCCTTAAATTGTCCAAATCTGGGGCTACTCCAAACAACCCACCAATAGTGATAAGATGCATTCTATATCCCCGTTCTTAGGTCTAATTACAATTGTTGTTCAAACCTTAGAACATGCCTTAACTTTACCTTTACTACATCACCCTTCTCGTTCTCCTTTTGTCTCAAACTTCTACCTAGAACAAATATTAATCAACCTCCCTTTCTAGTGTCTCAACTCTCTTCATTCATCAAAGATCTGGGCTATTCTTTCACTGAGATTTGGACAGACCATAGGATGAAGCCCTAAATAGTGCATATCAAAATTGTTTTCTAAAACCTCATGGACAACCCTCCAACCTTAGCAATCTATCTCCTTGAGGACTCTACCACTTAGCCTCCAAGCAACCACAGTTATGGTCATTTTCTTGATTGATATCCTAGGCCTTGCTACATATCTCTGCGGCCCCAAATCTAGGGTTACCTCAAACCTGCAGTACCCTTCTTCCAACGTTGTACTTGTTTCATTGGTCCTTTAAGGCATGCAACGTTACTCCAGCTTTCCTCCAATCCTCACGGCATACCAAAACAACCTTGTTTTAGGTGCTTTGGCGCTCTAATAAGGTACGAGAGTCTGCGGCTAGATCACAGAAGTACCACTGCGATTACAGTAGAACTTTCGTCCCTTTTCCACAAGTCTCTTCCGCTGCTTCGATGCATAGAGTTGCCCATTGAAACCCTCACCAAACTAAACCAACATCCTCCTTGAACCTGAACCAAAGCATGAGACAAAAGGGCAAACATGAAACCCTTCTTCTTGCTTTTTATGTAGCTTGGCTTCTTGAGTTATGTGGCCTCCTTGGATATGTCCTCACTTGAGAACAATTCCACTTGTTGGATAATAAAATGAGTTTCACAACTTCCCTCCTTGTATTTTTCTCATGAGGGTAGACTTTGCCCTCAAAGGGTGTCTTTCCAAGCCTAGGCCGACATAAAGTTTCTAGACAAACCCCAACTAACTTAAGGAAAATTAATGTCTTCATTTGATCAAGACCCTTCATCATAGCCTTAGGTCATGCTTGCTCCTCAATGGGTTTTCCACTTGCAACAATGAATAAATAATAATTCCTTTTCTTGATTTCACACCCACACCTTGGGTACAAGATCCTAAGACAAACACCAATTAACTTAACGAAAATTAATTTCTTCATTTGGTCAAGACCCTTCATCGTAGCCTTAGGTCACCCTTGCTCCTCTAAGGCATCTCCACTTGCAACAATGAATAAACAATAATACCTTTTCTTGATTTCACACCAACACCTTTGGTGCAAAATCCCAATGCTTGGGTTCTTTGCAAACTCACACAAACCCAAGCTTAGGTGGTCTGATAGTGATGACTCCTTCATCAATAGAGACTTTTGTGGGTAAAACTTATTGTGGCGCAAACTCACACAAACCCAAGCACAGGTGGTCTGAGAGTGATTACTCCTTCATCAGTAGAGTCCAGTCCTGTAGAAGCACATTTCACTTAACTTTGCACTTCCATTGCTAGAATCAATGTTGAGATATGCTGAGAAGCTTCAATGATACTTTTATCCCAAAGAACTCTTTGAGATCGTCTTTGATGTAAATCCAAAGCATTTTTCTATATCACCGCAACCCCTTTAATTTTGTGTTGTGTAGACGTAAACATGATGTTGTAGCCAAACAACTGTGCGACTTTATACATTGTTGCGTGTTTCAATCGCTTATGCCTGCGAGCAGAATGGAAGAGATTGGAGGTTAATGTCTGCATACAAATATAAAACAGAATAATTTTTTTAGTCGTGGAACGAACAGAGAAAGAAGTCACCATAGGTATGAGAATATGTTAAATTATGGTATGTTCTATGCTTAGAGTAGTTTACTTATTTTTCTTCTTATTATCCACAGATTAGCAATCACATATACATTAAGTAAAGTGCAAATAGAACATTAAATGATCAATAGAAAACAAGC
>APFE030106824.1:0-41299 GCA_000404065.3 Pinus taeda | reverse complement strand
GTCTAAAACTAGGAAAGAAAGAAAAAGAATAGCTCAGGATTTGTCCATGGAGACACCCTGATCTCAATCTAATTTCACTATAAATGTTTTCATAGCTTTCAGTTGTTTAAATTGGAATTCTTAATTGCTCCAATAAGCTCTGAATACCTCACAGTCACTATTTGGTAATTCATTTATGCTACTAAGTAGGGATTGTCGTTCAAATTCATGTCACCCTGTTGGTAACTCCATATCTCATTGTTTCACTCACTAAATTGGAAATTATATTAACAATAGCCATATAGCCCTATAGTAAACATTTCTTCATCATAGGCACCAGAAACACCTCATTTTTCTGACTCCATATGCCCAATGGGTTAGCATCTTCTAAACTTTTCATGCCCTTCTTACAACAAAATTCCATCAACCAAAGTCTCAAACAACAAACTGAAACTTTAAACTAGCCCAAGATACTCACAAGGCATAGCTGAAACTCAAAGAGAGAGCCCTCTCTAATTATAGATAGGCTAGGATCTATAATCCAAAGGTTGGTTAGTGGTTACCCCGACCGTATTCCCTTGGGAGTCATAGGGAACAACCTGGGTGATAACATAAATGGCGACTCCGCTGGGGACAACCTTAGGATTTTCCAAATATTGTATATTCCCTAAAGTTACAAGTGAAACCTGAGAGCTAGCCAAGAAGCCTTCAAAACTATTTCTGTTTTACATTAACAAGTTCAACATAAAAGCTGCTTCACTCTATCTTCATATTAACTCTAGGACATACACAGCTATTTCAAAATCTGATCTAGTCCTTACAGATACAAGAAAACTCTAAAAATACTCAAAAAAGAAAAAGAAAAAGAAAAAAAAGAAACAACTCAGAAGCTGGCTCCCAAGAAGAATCAACGATATACAAGGTCCAATCCTGACCCTAACCCACCAACTGTTTTTGAGAATCCTAACACAGTCCATAAAAACTTTAGGAAGTAGCAAAAACAGGAGAATCCTTCTGACTTAAGCCCTGAGACAGCCCACCTTAACCCCGTTCTCACTCCAATCAAGGTGTTATTCTGGTCTACCCCTGGTTCCCCGAGTTCACCATCGACATCTCAAAGCCCTCCTTTTACACCTTCATCCACTTCACATGTTCCCTTGACCCACACTACCGTCTTTGTCATACCTAGTACCCCCATTGTCCCAGTAGTCCCTGTTGTCCTGGTTAACCCTATAAACCCTGCAAATATGGCCAATAGATATGCCCCCTGCAGTTACCAGCTAATGTTGCAGCTTTACCTCATGACTACCAATCCAAAATCTCATACTTTGACTCCACTGGCCCTTTCACTGCCATTCAGCATGCTAGAAGGATGCAAGATCATTTTGAAAACTATGAAATTGATGATGACAGTGTAAGGATGAGGATTTTTGTTCAGAGTCTCACAGGGGATGTAAGAACCTGGTTCAGGTCACTCACTGCTAATACCATAACAACTCCTGATGAGCTTTACCATGCATTTACTAATAGATGGGGAAAGAAGAAAGATCCCTTGCACATACTGGGCGAATATGATACAATCAAACGAGGTCCTCAAGAGACCGTTTTGGAGTATTTTGCAAGATTCAATAATGTATACAACGCAATACCCCAGAATTTAAGACCTCCCCCTGATTTGGCACTATAAAAATTCCTTGATGGTTTTGACCCTGACATGGCATATCAATTGAAGGAAAGAGCCCCTGAAACCCTTGAAGATGCACAAAAGGTTGCTGTCACAGTTGAGGCTAACCTTATTGCCAAGAGGAACAGGGCAAGATTGGAAAAAAGAGTCACCTTCAAAGAGGAACCCTCAGCTTTTGATCAGAAACTGGATGCAATACTCACTGGAATGAAAAGGTTGGGTGACAGATTAGAATCTGTGGAGAGAAATTCATCATGGGAAGCACCACAAAATAACCCTGTCAGGAACCCAAATTTTAGGAGAAATCAAAACCCAAATGTTGGCAAGACCAGTTCTGATCCAGAGATCAGGCCTCCTTTCCAAGAAAACTATACTGAAGCATCCACTTCAAATGAGCAAGTAGATGACACCCACATTAACCTAATGGGCCTAAATGATGAGCAACAAGTTTTCCTGAGTCATGAAGATCACGAGGAGGATGACATTAAGCACTTCCAAACCAAATAAGGTGAGTTATTTGACTTTAAATAAGGCTATGACACAACTGTTTATGAAGTTCACAAGCAATACAAGCTAAGAAGCAGAACTATAAATGTAACACAGCCTGAAAAGGCAAAAGAAAGTCGGCAGCCTAAAAAAGCCATAGTTACAGTACCACAGGACAAAACTGATTCAGTTACAAATGAAATAACCGTTGAAGAAATAACTGAGTTAGTCCCCTCAAAACAAAAACCAATGGCTGCACCACCTTTACAGCCTAATCCAAATAGTGCTCCTCAAGAGATGAGTAAAAAGGATAAGTCTCATGATCAAGACAAAAATCAAGAGGAAAACTTAATAAACAAGGAAAAAGTTGTCACCCACAATGCCAAGATCCAAACTGAAAGACCGTTTGACCTAGAAGCTGAAATTGGCAAATTGAAAATAGCTATCCCTCTTTCAGAATTAGCCAAGCATGACATCTACAAACAACAAATCAAGAAATCTCTTCAACTAACTCATAATAAAGATAATGTCAATGTGTTAGATGATACCCCATAATTTCTTTTTGGTCCAGAGGTTGATGGAAAGACAGTAGTTACAGGAATCCTACCTTTCTATGTCAGCTTGCATGTTCATGATAAGATACTACATAATGCAATGTTTGATTCAAGCGCCTCTCACAACCTTATGCCTAAATCAGTAATGGAGAGGCTCAACCTGGACATTACAAGACCTTATAAGGACCTATTTTCATTTGACTCCACCCAAGTAAAATTTCTAGGCTTAATAAAAGATCTTTGTTTGTCACTGGTCCAGTATCCAAATAAAACAATCCTAATGGATGTGGTAGTTGCTGACATCCCACCCAAATATGGAATGCTTTTATCAAGGTCATGGGGGGCTAAACTCCAAGGTCCCCTACAATTAGACATGTCATATGCCACCATTTCAGTCTTCGGTCAACCTAAGAGGCTATATAGAGAGTCACTAATGAAATACATGGTTAGCAGTGAAGACAAGCCTCAAAACTTTCCCATATATGTTGTTCATTCTGACATAGACTCCTATATTCTCTTTAATGACAATACAGGTCCCATAAATGATAAAGAAATCTAGTCAATCAAACAAGATCAGCATATAAATGAAGAAACTCCTGATCTAGAAACATTGGTTGATAAGTCAACCGATAAAAATGTTCAAGAAGACAAACCAAATGCAAGCCAAGACCTCAAATTGTTGATGCCAAGTCCCACAATAGTTGACAATGCCTCCCTTAATCAAGAAGTCCTCTGGTTCCTGGAATTTGATGGATCAGTCAACAAATTTGGGGCAGGGGCAGTGGTTTGGATACATAACAAACAAAACAATCATGCAGAGGGCCGAGCCTATAGGTTAAACTTTAGTTGCACCAACAATATGGCTGAATATGAGGCCCTCTTAGTAGGCCTTAAACTAGTAAAATCCTTACAGGCCATAAAAGTTTCAATCCTAGGAGACCCAGACCTAATCATCCAGCAAGTAAAAGGAAGTTTTGTTACCAATGACAAAAGACTGAGATCTTATAGGTCCGCTGTTGCTGAAATCCTGAATTCCTTCTCTGAATTCCAAATAACCAAAATCCCTAGAACCCATAACCTTCATGCTCATAATTTGGTCACATTTTCAAGCACTTTCAAGCTACCTTTTGAACCCCAGCATTTCTTTGCAGCTGAGGTAAAACACATACCTTCTGTCCCAAACAATGTCAAGGATTGGCAAGTGTTTGAGGATGACAAACAAATAAACAATTTCTTGACTCTACAACAAGAATTTGCAGGCCTAAACATTGATACAGAGGCTGCAAGTGATTCACAAACTCCAAATGAACAACACAACACAAATATCTCACTTGAAACAACAAATCAAAGGCTTTGTCCAACAAAACTTGACCAGGAGAAAATGCTAGAACTTCAACAAGTTTATTCTGGGGAAATAGCTCATACTGAAGCTGAAGTTATACAATGGAAAGACAATTTTCTTCCAACATGCCTAGCTCCATTGGAGGACATTTTTTACTCAAATGACATCCCTAGAAAGCCAAAATTGTAGCCCCTTAATGCTGCCATTGAAGAATGCAACATGGGGACTGTTGAAAATCCCAAGATAATCAAATTATATGCATCTTTACCACCTGATCAAAAGCCTAAATACATTGACCTCTTTAAAGAATTCCAAGATGTCTTTGCATGGAGTTATGAGGATTTGAAATCCTATGATACCTCCATTATTCAACATACAATCCCTCTTAAGCCGAATTAGAAACCTTTTAAACAGAAATTGAGGAGAATCAATCCCATGCTTCTCCCCTCAATTGAAAAACAGGTGCAAAAAATGTTTAAAGCTGGTATAATAGCACCAATCAGATTCTCAGAATGGATTTCAAATTTGGTCCCTACAAGAAAGAAAACTGGTGAAATCAGGCTTTGTGTTGATCTTAGGAACTTCAATCAAGTGTCCCTAAAAGATAATTACCCCTTACCCAAGATGGATCACATCCTGCAAAGGGTAGTAGGGGCATCAAGAATTTCTTTACTTGATGGATTCTCAGGCTTCAACCAGATCCTAGTCCACCCTGATGATCAGGACAAAACAGCATTTACAACCCCATGGGGAACCTTCAAATATGTCAAAATGCCTTTTGGGTTGAAAAATGCAGGAGCCACGTTTCAAAGGGCAATGGATATTCCCTTTTCAAAAGAAATCCGTGATTTCCTTGTCATCTACTTAGACAACCTCACACCTTTCTCAAAGTCTAACCTGGAATATTTGAAGCATCTAAAGCAAATATTCACAACTTGCAGGAAATATGGAATTTCCTTAAATCCCAAGAAATCCCTGTTTGGATTGGAAGAGGATAAGTTGTTAGGTCATATCATTTCAAAGGATGGCATTAGGATTGACCCAGACAGAATACAGGCCATCTTCCAAATGCCCCATCCAAGAAATATCAAAGAATTACAAGCATTCCTGGGAAAGATCAACTTCCTCAGGAGATTCATCCCAAATTTGGCCGAATTAAGTAGATTACTAAATAACATGCTGAAAAAGGATTCAAAGGTGAAGTGGACAGTAGAAGCAAATCAAGCATTTGAAGGAATAAAGCTGGCCCTTACCCAAACCCCAGTCTTAACAAATCCTCAATTTGATAAAGAGTTTATCATTTTCTCTTTTGCTTCCCAACATACTATTACTGCTGTATTATTACAGAAAGATGACCAAGGAAATGAGAGACCTATTGCATTCTTTAGTAGAGCTCTCAGAGATGCTCCCCTAAAATACCAAATCATGGAAAAGCAAGCATATGCCTTGGTCAAAGCCATCAAAGACTTTAGAATCTATATCCTATACTCCCATGTTATAGCTTATGTACCAAGTCCCATTGTCAAAGATATACTCACCCAAGAGAATTTGGAGGGCAGAAGAGGAAAATGGATTGCCAACATCTTAGAATCTGACATTGAAATAAAACCTACAAAGTTGATAAAAGGGCAAGGTTTGGCTAAATTAATGTCTGAAACAAATTTCCAAGCCTTGGACATCAACCAACTAGACAATGAACTGGAGATGGCGACTCCAAAGATCAATGTAGCCTTTGAACAATCCTTGTGGTATTCTGACATCTGTTATATATTGCAAAACCTGTGTGCTCCCCCAGGATTGTCCAGAACTAAATGTAGGTTCTTAAAAATGAAATCCTCAAGATTTTGTGTCATAGATGGAAATTTGCTTTGGAAAAACCATGAGGGTATATTTCTAAACTGCTTAATTGAAGATGAGGCTAACAATGTCATAAAGGAATTTCATGCAAGTGATTGTGGTGGACATTTGTACTAGAAGTCCACTGTGGATAAAATACTAAGGGCTGGTTACTATTGGCCCACTCTGTTCCCTGATGTAAAAAGTTTCACCACTTCATGTCATAAGTGTCAAATATTTGAGGGAAAGAGAAAGTTACTACCACTCCCTTTGAGGCCTATTGCAACAGAAAGACCTTTTCAGCAATGGTGTTTGGATTTCATTGGGGAAATCCATCCCTCATCCTCAGGCCAGCACAGATGGATCCTCACGGCCACAGACTACTTCACCAAATGGATTGAGGCCATCCCTTGTAGACAGGCAAATGATTCAGTAATCATTTATTTTTTGGAGAACAACATATTGTCTAGGTTTGGTTGTCCCAACAAGATAATAACAGACAACGCTGCTGCCTTTAGATCCAAGAAAATGGTGAATTTTTGCCACAAATTTCATATTACTTTGGGTCATTCCACTGCCTACTACCTTCAAGGAAATGGCCTAGCTGAGTCATCAAATAAAATCTTGATAAACATCATCAAGAAGGTGTTGGAAGAAAATAAGAAAAATTGGCATAAGAAACTTGTAAATGCCCTATGGGCAGATAGACTAACCACCAAGAGATCCATTGGTGTCAGCCCATATGAGTTAGTCTATGGATTGGAAGCCAAATTTCCTTCATCACTAGGGGTTCCTGTTATGAAACTGCTTCAAGAAAGTCAAGCTGAGCCAAATGACATGCAAAGAAGGGTCAATCAGATAATATGTTTGCAACAAACCAGGGACCAAGTTTACAGCAGAGTACAAGTTCTCCAAGAAAAGTTAAAGAAAGCTTTTGATAGAAAGACTAAAGCTGAAGATTTCAGCACAGGTGACAAAGTCCTCAAGTGGGACTCAAGAAGGGAAGATAAAGGGAAACATGGAAAGTTTGATTCTCTTTGGAGAGGACCATTTATTATCCAAGCAGTCCAAGGAAACAACACCTACTTCCTAAAAAAGTTGGATGAAACTGACTTAAATGAAGGTCCTGTCAATGGCAGGATGTTAAAACATTATTTTGACTACTTTCCATGCATATAGCAGGGTCTTTACTCATGTACATAATCAGTTGTATATATTTCCTTTCAGCATATTAATAGTTCAGTTCAAAGATTGCTGCAAATAAGCAGAAAAGAGGCTTTATCTTCTAGAAATTCCACATAGATGAAAAATCTCTAGTTTTGAAGTACAAAGAGAAAGTTTTCAAGTTTTTGATAGGAAAAGTCAAGGGCCAAGGCATTCTGACCTGCTGTTCTTGGTCTTTCAAAGAAAAACCATCCCCAAGTGGAGCCACTGTTAGCTACCTATACCAATAGGTTTCATTTTTCATGATTGGCAAGGGAAATGCCAATATGATCTACTTTAGTGATGCAAAGATCTCATATTCTTGTGGAAGAAATATACTTGTTTGGTTAATGCTGCCCTACTTCTGGATGGGTGATCCAACAGCCTAAGCTGGGTCATGCCATGTTTCAATTTTTGTTTTAGATTAGAGAAAGGAACCTGTCCAAACAACTCAATATTGGCAGGTAAAGTAGATAGGTAGTGAAAGAAGGTTCCCAACTGCTTAATCTGGGGCCTTGGAAACAATAAGGGTAGCTTTAGATAGAAAATCAAAAGAAAGCCAAAGATAAAGAAAGGGCACAAAAGGGTTTGCAAATCCAAGTGCACCCTCCTCGGAGTAACAAAAAATGCTAGGAAATAGAGTGGGTAGGTAGATGGGGTTGCAGAAAGCATGGTTTGTAATATTTCACTGGCCTAAAGGAAAGGTAAAAACAGGATGCCAGTGCAGATGTTCTGTTCACAGAAGTGTTACAACAAATGAAGCATGTCTAACATCCAGCTTTCCCCATCTCCTTCATAACTAACATTCCTATGCCACCCAACTTCACAAAGAAGATCCAAGTATTTTGTTGGCTCTAGCTTCTTTAGTAGCTACATTCCTTATGCAAAATTCTTTTCATTTTGATCTACTTCCTAAAAGACCAAGTAAATTTCATACAGACTCAGTATTCCCCCCCATCCACCTCTTTCATTCATATTAACTACTAACTTATTACTATCTAACTCTCCATACCCCTATTCCCCTATTACTATGTAAAAATTGCAAAAAACCCAAAAAATCTAAGTATCCCCGCCCCCGAGCATTATAGCTCTAACAGTGATTTTGAGGGTTTTCATGCACTGAAAAACATTTGAGCGCAACCCATAGAGCACCAAAAATTAATCCTACGGATTAATCCGAGATTTGCTCGGGTTAATAGCCTTAAACCCGCTTTTTGACTATAAACGTTTGCAAAACCCAATTAACCCGCATATGTCGAAAACAACCCGGAAAACCCACTTTTCCAAAGTTTCCGCTGAGCGTGATTTTCGAAAGAAAATAATATTTAATTCTCCCCACCTCAAATATCGCCCGCGCACCTTATCGCTCCGTCAACTGTCGGATCTAGACCCTCCCATCCAACAGCCCGCATCGCATCGGACAGGCATCAGCGTCCGAAGGATACGCTCCGAGAAACTGTCAGAGGGTGACGTCAGGCCTCCGCCACGCGTCACCCCCTAGACCTTCTCGGAGCGCCCTCTGACAAAACCGCAACCGTATAGAGGGCGCTCCGAGAAAACCCACTTACCGCTTTGTTAAACTGCCTGCCCACGCCAACGCCAGGACCCGCCCATGTCACGTCTGCTTGTTGCCCTGTCAGCATCCCCGACCGCTGGAGCTCCTACGTGGCCGCCACCTATGCAATCCCCGTTGACCACTCACAGACTGCCACATCACCAGATGACGTCATGCTGACGTCACTCGACCCTAACCCAACCTGATGATGTCATGATGACATCATCCAAAAAGCGTGCCAATGAGCCAAAAGTCCATATTTAGCCGTTTTTTTCACGTTTTTCTCATTTTTCTCATTGAAAGAACCAGCTCTCCTCTGCATGAAAATCACGTCCACTGCCACCAACCTGCAGAAATTGTCCTAAAGAGCGCCGCTGCCTACAACCCAGCTACACCCATCACCATTACCGGCAATTCACCAGGTATTTACCTAGTGCGTCCTTTCATAGTTAAGTTACATCCATGTTTCTCCAAACTGAAATCACAAAGAGTATAACAAACCTGTTTTACCATTAAATTCCGGAATAAACTAGCATTCCCCACAGTTGTAGGGTCTAATTTCACCTACTGGACCCATATATATCTACCCTTCCCCAAATTTCCATTTTTTTCCGCGCATTCGTGGACTGTAGACCTAAAACAACATAATTCACCAGGAAAACTGAGTTGCCTACTCCTGCAAACTATCAAAATTACTCCTGTTAAGCATTCTGCACCATTATCGCACCTCATTTCCCTTTTACCTCTGCAAATTTAACCCTCTGTGGTCTCCTGCCCGCTAAAACAGTTCAGCACCAAGTCATTAGCCATGGAGACGCCACCAATAGTCCTAAATATTCAACCTCTGAATGCCCCACACAGAGAGCTAGAGTGGAAAGCCCTAGGCAATAAAGATTACCAGATGTTAGACTCCATGCCCATGACAGCCGAGTTTAATATCCACCTCATGAATGAATTCAAGGCACAACATCTCAATGGGACTGACACCTTGGGAATTTAGGATTCCCACATACTCATTTACAACCTCCCTCAAGTCAATGTCCTGCCAGACTTGATAAAACAATGCATCTCAAATTATGATCCTGGCCAAAGAGTTGTCCTCAACCCCTCAGGCTCAGTACTATTCCAGATCACTCCTGAGACTATCAATGAAATGCTGCACTTTCATACTACAGAGCCCCTTACTCCTCTCTCCCTCCAGGATCTGATAACAAAAGGGGGTAACTTTTCCAGGGATCAGATTTCCAGGGTTAACCAGTTGTTTATTCGGCCTGAGTATCAATCTATGACTGCTTCCCTTCCCATACCATATCCATATCTCAATGAGCTGGGGAAAATGATGGTAGATTTGATCAGTTACATCCTGGGTTATGGGACATATGAGGATGTAGATGAAACCATCATAGCAATGTTGCCCATTTTCTCCCCAGGGATGCCTCCTGTTGTAAAATATGACTTTGCAACTTATATTGCCAATAAGATCCATGAGCAATTCATGAATCTAGAGAGGGAAAAGGTATTCAAATACACCAGGTACATATATCATTTGTTCTTATTCTATCAGCCTGATGCCTTCCCTGTCCCTCTAAAGAAGATAGATGCCCAGGGACGCCCAATATCAGTGGTGTTCTGGACTTCAGTTTGCCATCTTCTGTCTCATTCACCCTACACCTACTGTGAGTTTATTGATCTATTTATTCATCCAGCCATGACCTTGTTGTTGGGTGCCCCTCCCCCAAGATTGACAGAAGAAATGCAGAGAATCCTTCAGCTCTCAAAGGCATACAACATCGGTGATTGGTACTTTTACCAACACCATACAGTAATCAGAGTATATGGCTATGAGCTAAATCCTTATAGGCTGCCAAAATATGTCCCCATGAGACTCTTTTCCCTAGAGTATTTCAGGTAGTTTGGAAATGTTGTCTTTCTCCATTTACAAGGCGAAAACAAGAAGGTGCAACTGAAGGTAAAGAATCAGCTGGGCCCCTTCTTGTACAATAAGAAGGAGGAAGGATGGAAGGAAGTTGATAGGATCCTAGAGAACCTTAGACTTCAAACCAGTTTTAAGTAGGTGCCTTATGACCCCAATCACTTCATTTCCCTTAGGAGAATAAAGTATAAATTGGGGGGCTATGTTCATGTGAAACCCTCCCATGTTGAGAAGTATGCCAATACCCTAAGCTGGAAGGAAGGCACCTTAGAAGAGCCAATTCGTCAAGAAGAAATGCTAAGGAGAGAAACAAGCAAACTTGAGAAAGAGGCTGACTTGGAATCTTGTGGGCAGGTTTCTTCCGCATATCAAAGGCAAATTGGAGCAACTGCCTCATTATCCACAGCCCAGCAGCAAGTAGCCGGAGTTGCCCAACAAGAAACAAGTAAAGGCAAGGGCAAGGAGGTGGAGCAGGAACAATCACCTCCTAAAGCACAGCAACAAACAGAGCAGTAGATAGATAAGGAGGTAGAGCAGCAACTAGACCAACAACAAGAAGAGCAAGAAAAACAGCAAGAAAAGCCTCAAGAAGAGCCTCAAGAAGAGGGGCAGCCTATGCAGCAAGAACAAATGGCTGAAGCCCCAGCACCTACTGAGCAACAAGCCCAACAGAACATACCATCAGGGCAAGAGAAGATAGTGGAGACTTCAGTACTCCAGACTCCACAAAAAGTGGAAAAAGTAAAGAAAAGAGACAGAGAGCAAGAGACTCCCCTCACAATGTCCACTAATCAAGGGGAGAAAAGGCAAAGATTAAATCCCCTCTCTGAAGAAGAGATGCTTATGGGGCAATCAGTGATAATGGGCCCACCAAGCATGGAGGTATCCGCTAGTTCCTTCCAGCAGGAACCAGGGAGAACTCTAGGAGGAGAAGTCAGCTCCTCAAGCCAGCAAAAGAAAGCAGAGGTGAGCATCAAACAACAGTTCACTGATATCAAAAGAAGAAATGAGCCACTCAGGCTCCAAATCTACAATCAGTTGTTGAAGATGGCCCCCACAAATCAGCAGAGGCTCATGGCAGCCTATGACATTTCAGAAGGAAAAATGACCATGAGTCATTTCAGGCCCACCATGGTACAGCCACAGTCAGCTGCAGATTACATAAGAACCAACTTGGAGGTTCTTGCAAAAGACATTCACCCGATGGACCAAATAGAACTCCATAAGAAAACGGGTGAAATGGTCTATGCAACATTGGCAGACAAGACAATGTTAGCGAAAAGGCTGGAGAACAACCTAAATAATACAGCTACCCAACTAGAGTTGGAAAAGGCATCCTCCTTGGCCAAAGACAACAGGATCAAGTCTTTGGAAGACATAATTATAGAGCTGGGGCATGACCCCAAGGATCCCAAAGCAATACAATAACTATTGAAGAGGAGGGATGCAGACCTAGCAGCCCTAAGAAAGAAACTAAAACTCCCAGCAACCATTCATCCCCAAATAGATGAGGTTTCTCAACAGAAGCAAGAACAGGAAATAGCTACATTGCTGGTAGCATTGTACAAACAACTTGTGCAGATAGAAGGGAGACTGGAGGACACTAAGGCTGCACTACAGGCAGCCCTACAATAGAAAGAGGGAGGTCAGACTTCTCAGCCCCCTCCACTGGTTATTAACCTTGAGGAGCCTCCAAAGACCACTCCTCCTCACACAGAAGCAACAGCAGCACCGTCCACATCAACAGCAACACCATCAACATCAGCGGCAGCAGCATCTATAGAGCAGGCTCCAAGCCTGGACATGCAAAAATTGTTAAATGAGGTCCAGGCCCTAGAGGCCCAGATGACAGAACTAAATGGAGCCAAGGATGAGTTGGCCAAGATAAATGAAAAATATGATAAATCAAAGCAGAATGTGGCTGAGAAAGGGAGAGAAATAAAAGCTCTCAAGGAAAGAATCAAAGAGCTGGAGAAGGAGCTCACCCTTGACAGAGTGGTGGGTAAGATTAGAAGAGTTTTGTGGACCCACATTAGTCAATCAATAACGGACCAATGGCAATATATTGAAACCATACATGAGAAAATGGAGCTCATAGGTAAAGCACAAAAGGAAGTGCATAGAGCAAGGGCATCTCTAGGCAGTATGCCTAAGGTAGCCAACAGATTGATCAATGTGCTAAATAACAGGACATGCCCTCAGCTGGCAGCAATTGGGATCGCCAGTAGAACAGAGACTATCCAGCTGGTTAAGAGGGTCCTCACACTGAAAATCCTGGTACAGACATTGGACAGAAGGAGCCAAGACATGCAAGCAGAGGTACACAGGTTCATGGATAAATTTGTTGCATTACAGGGCAGAGGTCTCCCCAGCTTACTCAACAGTGCAGGAAAACTTCTATCACATGAAGTTTATGCTAAGAGAGTGAACACATTTGCTGCAAATCAAATCAGCCAAGGATCAAGCAGCTCCCAGGATACAGGACCAGCATCTGGTCAAAATCTCTTTGACAGAATAGAAAATCTATTCTTCATTATGAATGAGATTAACCATCTATTTGAAACGCCTCCAAATTTCTACAAATACACAGAGGCAGATGAGACTATGGATGCAATTTTGAGGCATCAATTGCCTACGCGGGATTGGTGGGCCTCCATGATACAATTGTTATTATAAACAATAGGCTGCATATGAATTTTGTCATCAAAATACATAAGTTATCACCTTCAGAAAGTGTGATACACATACTATGACAGAAAGGTGGAATGAGCCACCTCAGCATGAAGATTCAACCACCAAGAACAGCAACGACAGCTACAGGTAGCGGGGCCAAGAAAAAGCTTCAACATGACAGAGCATAAAGACACATCATTCACATCAGTCAGCATTAAAAGCAGAAACACTCAACCGACTCAGCCTCCTCCAAAGGTCAAAAGAGGCCTGACAGCATTGAAGACCATTTATTTTACATTTATAGTAGCAATAACTTTCTTATCTGATATCTGTAAAAGCTGGTGAGCACAGTTAATGTATCAAATGACTCAGCATTGAGATATTTTGTAAGACCTATTGTATATATACCCCCTCGCACACATTGCCAAGGGGTTGGTGATTATTGTTTTTTGGTTGTTTCTCTTATGAAGAACTGAGAACTCGACTGTAACCTTCAGAAGGATGTGATTAATAAAGCTTGGAGTTTACAGGAACTGGGTCTTACTCGTGCTTGTTGTGATTGGAACCATTGAATGCTACAGGATTCTAGTGCTATGATTTGATATAATAAGTGTTTCTCTATCTCTGTTAATCTTTCTGTTATTTATTTAACTCATTCCTCTCACATGTTGGTCTAAAACTAGGAAAGAAAGAAAACGAATAGCTCAGGATTTGTCCATGGAGACACCCTGATCTCAATCTAATTTCACTATAAATGTTTTCATAGCTTTCAGCTGTTTAAATTGGAATTCTTAATTGCTCCAATAAGCTCTGAATACCTCACAGTCACTATTTGGTAATTCATTTATGCTACTAAGTAGGGATTTTCTTTCAAATGTATGTCACACTGTTGGTAACTCCATATCTCATTGTTTCACTCACTAAATTGGAAATTATATCAACAATTGCCATATAGCCCTGCAGTAAAACTTTCTCCATCACAGGCACCAGAAACACCTCATTTTTCTGACTCCATATGCTCAATGGATTATCATCCTCTGAACTCTTCATGCCCTTCTTACAACAAAATTCCATCAACCAAAGTATCAAACAGAAAACATAAACTTTAAACTAGCCCAAGATACTCACAAATCATAACTGAAACTCAAAGAGAGAGCCCTCTCTGATTATAGATAGGCTAGGATCTATAATCCAAAGTTTGGTTAGTGGTTAACCCGGCCGTATTCCCTTGGGAGTCATAGGGAACAACCTAGGTGTTAATAGAAACAATGTTTCTCTCTTTTCGAGAATATGTAAAGGCTCTACCACGAACTCTCTATCTGGTTCGACCTGTCAGACCACCATAATTATGTCATTGGTTCTATTTAGTCTTCAAGTTATATATATATATTATTTAACATATACATATACATATACATATAATTTTAATATCATACTTACTTGTATACCTTGCGAGTTAATAATGTGTCTAGAATCATACACATACTTCTTTCATAGGGATACATGAAATACATTATGAACCTTTATATGGCTTGGAAGTGCAAGTTGGTATGCTACAGGCCCTACTCTTTGCAGAACCTAGAAAGGTCCATAAGAGCGAGGTGCTAGCTTTGCACAACTACCCCACCTTAAGGTACTTTGCTTGGGTGTTATTCGTAGATAAACAGGGTCCTCTATCTAGAATTATTTATAGGTTCTTTTCTTATCTATGTACAATTTATGCCTATCTTGGGCATCCTTTAAGTTATGTCGAACCCTTTTTACCTCCTGCTCCATTTTTTCTAACATAATGAGTCCTAGGATTATCTTATCCTCATGATTATTGCAATTAGCGGGTGTTCTACACCTTCTACCATATAGTACTTTGTAGGGACTCATTTTTAATTATTCATGGTAATTATTTTTATAATAAAATTCAACCAGGTGAAGATATTCTTCCCATTTGGTTGGTTGTTGCATCATATACATCCTTAACATGTCTTCTAACGCTTGATTCACCCAATCAGTTTTTTCATCGGTTTGAGGGTGATATGCGGTCCTAAACTGAATTTGAGTTCCCAATGCAATAAAAAGAACTTTCCAAAATGCCGAGGTTAATTTCACATCCCTCTCTGAAATTACTATTTTTGGCATTTCATGCAACCAGAATATCTCTTTCATAAATATATTGGCAATTTCAAATGTTTTGTAAGTATATTTAACAAGAATAAAATGAGCAGTTTTGCTTAATTTGTCCACCACTGCCATGATGGAATCATGTTTCCTTCTATATTTTTGAAAACCTATTATAAAATCCAATGTAATCATCTCCCATTTCCACTCAGGAATTGGGAGAGGATGGAGCAAGCTAACAGAGTGTTGGTGTTCAACTTTTACTTGCTGACACTCCAAACATTTGGTTAAATATCTAACAATATCCCTTATCATACCATGCGAAAATTGTTCCTTCTTGATTGCGGAAAATATGTTTTGGTACCTAGGATGGGCAGCATATGGACTACAGTGAAATTCATCTAGCATAAATTGTTTAATTTCCAACTGGTTAGGAACATAGATTCTTCCTCTGAAGGTTAACAAATATTTATCATTTCTACCATACTCTTACGGTTTTCTAGAATTTTGCACTTGTTTAGCTTGCTTCCATAAGAATTCATATTTTGAATGCTTGAGAGCAACCTCATGTTTTTCTAATATGTTAAATTTAATGGTATTATAAAGGATTAGATATACACAATGCACTTTCCTAATTAAGGCATCAGCCACATGATTCCCATTTCCTTTAAGGTGCCTTATATCAAAGTCAAATTCACTTAGGAACATGGTTGACCTATCTTGTCATGAATTTACATTAGGGTGCTTGAAGAAACTAGTTGAAATACTATGAGTTGTCATCAAGAAGAATTTATTTCCCAATAGATAATGTTTCCATACCTTCAGGTCATGAACCACTGTGGTTAGCTCTAAATCACAAGCGAAATACCTCTATTCATGATCCTTTAACTTACTTGATTCATAAGCTATCAATTTACCATATTGCATCAAAACTCCTCCCACCTTCTTCACATGCATCAGTACAAGAAATGAATTTGTTTGATGGATTAGCAGCCTTTAGCACTATGGCTCAAGTCAATAAATTTTTTAATTTCTCAAAACAGCGTTGGCACTCAACAGTCCATTTGAAGGTTCTCTAAATTTTTTTTAGAGAAGTTATGGGGTAAGTGTTACTAGAAAACCCCTCGATAAAATAATGATAATATTTAGATACTCTAATGAAAGATTGAATATCTTCAACATTTCTAGGGACAGGCCAATCCACTATAGTTTTAATCTTCTCCAAATCAACAATTAGGCCTTTAGATGAAATCACATGCCCCAAGTATTGAATCTGTTCCTTAAAGAAATCACATTTACTGAATTTATCCTAGAATTGATTTTTCCTTAAGGTTTGCAATACCATCCGAAGACGTTCTTATGCTCCCCCACATTTTTTTAATAAATCAAAATATCGTTAATAAAAATCAAAATGAACTTGTCTAGATAAGGGGGAAATTTGACATTCATTAAGATAATAAAGGTTGCAGGGGCATTAGTCATATTTAGTAGAAAAATAAAAATAAAATTAATGGTTGTAGCGAGTTTTGAATGTTGTTTTATAGATATCCTCTTCCTTAATCCATATTTGATTATAGCTTTATCGTAGGTTAATCTTAGAAAACATGGTGGCAACCTTAACTTGATCGAATAAATCGACAATTCTTGGAAAATGGTACTTATTTTTTATGGTTGGCTTATTTAACTACCTATAATAAATACATAATCGTAGTGTGTCATCCTTTTTCTTTACAAACAACATCATCGCCTCCCAAGGTGACACGCTTGGGCAAATGTACCCTTTATCAAGTAGGTCTTGCAACTACATCTTAAGTTCACTCGTTTCAGTTATACTCATATGATAAGGATATTTCAACATCGGGGGCACTCCTAGAACAATTTATATGGTGAAATAAATACACCTTCTCGGTGGTAGTCCCGAAATTTCCTTTGGAAATACATCCACAAATTTCTGAATGATGGGTATATTTTCTAGGGTAGCTAACTTGTCCTTGGAGTTAGTATAACCCATTTGTACTGCAT
Organism: Pinus taeda; assembly: GCA_000404065.3. Taxonomy (NCBI): domain Eukaryota; kingdom Viridiplantae; phylum Streptophyta; class Pinopsida; order Pinales; family Pinaceae; genus Pinus; species Pinus taeda. Next base: position 23,920 of record APFE030106824.1, on the reverse strand, counting down.
AGATTTGGCTTCCCTTTAGGATGCATGTAATGATCCTTAATAGTAATACAAGCGATAACAAGAAAATAATACATGCAAAAAATTACAAAAATGAAATATTAGGCGAACACCCATATAGAAGTTGTAAATGGAGAACTTCAGAGCGATTTTATTATATTTATGCAAGTAAAATACAATGGATGATGGAATGGCACACCTGGGCTTGTCTAAAAGGACAAGCAGGAACAACCCCAGGTAGGAAAATGGTTGAGTTGAAGGCTGCCCAGATGTTGCACCAATCTGCATTGTGTAGTAGAGAAGCTACTACTTTGCTGGAGTTTGAATGGTTGTATGGTGCACTGAAACTACCTAGAAATTTATATGATTTTAACCCCCGAATCCTTGGCCAAAACCCACAAAAAATCATAAATGGTTTGGCTTGATTTGGACTTCCCAAAATCGACCCCAAAGGCACAATTCAATCCCTAGCAATTCTACATTATCTGCTACAAAGATACGACTTAAATCCCCACCTCTGGTGCTCAGAAAATTATGAAACTTTATATTTGGGATCCTTATCAAAATCCCAAAAAAACATAGAAAGGATTTTGGCTAGTTTAGACTTCTGATTTTCGACCCCCTTGGAGCCTCACCTCAACTATAGCTGCCAATTTCGACTTGCTAGAAACTAGCTGTAAATCCACCAAAAAACTTCTCCAAAATGTTGAGTTTACCCATGTTATCCAAACTATGACTCCACAGATGAACTCTTGGCCTAACTTAGTTTCTCCCAAGTACCACGAAAATCTGTTGTGTGGCCTCAACGTTGTCCCCTAGCCCATCAGTTTGAATTGTTGGAATGTTGTCTCAGCTAGCTGTAAAACCTTGCAAGAACGTTGGCCTAATGCTACTACCTGACCTCGTCAACTCCCGTACAAGCAATTGGATCTCTCCTTGCCTCAATCTCCCTCTATGTGTTTCTTGGCTACCTAGAAATACACAGTCCTTGCTCTGTGTTGGTTAGTGGTGATATGTCACTGCCCCGGAACTCCTAAAATCCTTGTATAACTACCTCTCTAGGGTAGGCACATATGGTCCCCCGAAGTAGAGGTTTAATCTCCCTCTTGAGAGATTCGTGGCTAAATAGCCAATTAACTCAACTAAATGATAGAGTGAAACATTCAAGTGATTTTGTTTGCAATATGTATGAATCAATCCCAAAATGAGAGTTGCTCCCTCCTTATAACTCATTGGGCCTCCCTTGCCTCATGTGGGCTCCTCCATCCACCTATTCGACTTTCCCTCCAAGCTATTCGAATGGGCCAATTTGAATTCCCATGTGAGTGGCCCCCACATTCCACTAGCAACCAAATTAAGTCAAATTTCCTCCTAAGTCCCTACGTTGAAAATGATCGGTTCTCTTCCTTAGCCAAGATTGTGCAAAATTATGTAGCAACACCCTGTTACAAATGTGTTTGAGAAGGGACATGATAGTCCTCCCCTACCAATTCTTGATTTCTCTCAAGAAACCTCAAAGCTGGGTGCTCCAATATGTGCTCACACTCCAAGGTGGAATCCTCATCTAGCAAGTTCTTCCAATGCTCCAAAATCGCTTGTCCTCAAGCAATGCCTGAACGAGCATCCTCTCTAACTATTGCTCCCCACTATCAATGTAACATGTGCCAGGGTCCCACATGTGCTACTAAATCGTCTCTAACCTCAACATTGTCCTCATATGAAAGAAACCTTCAATACTAGGATCCCACGCCATCTTGTCCAACATAAAGCTCCCCTCGCGCCACTCACTCTCTTGCTTGGTGGAAGTACCAGAAGTTCATTGCTCCATCAGTGACTCACTATAGACCAATGGAAGATCAATATTATCTCTCCCTGCAGTAGTCGATACATCCCTAAAGGTTATTCAAATGTGAAGAGTTGTGATGCTCCAGTTCCCTGCTAGTCCGAGAGCGGTGCCACCGTGTTGATGTTGTGCTACGTTGACTGTGTCATACTCCCCATCATGCGCAGACAGTATCCTACTCTCCTGGAACTTTATGGTTGAATACTAAAAGATGCGAGAAAGATCCTCCTTGGGCATCTCCATGGCACCAAGGCCTACCCATCCAAATCTAGCTCTGAACCTATGAAGCAATAGAGAATGTCTACCTCCCCATATGATGAAACCCTCTGCTAGCTCCCATGTGTCATCCCAAGAGCGAACTATATCACTCTCTACCACAACTCCACTCATCATGAGTGATCTATCGATCAACTAAATCCCGGCATCCCATAGGGAGACCTGTTGCAGAATAGCCCTAACAATCGATGGAATCCCTTTGCCCCTCATCTCTATTCCCTGCATGCAACCCATATATAGGCTCCATACATCATGAACTAATCTGAGGCTTGTTAAGTTGTCTGGTGTCTGCCATTGTGTAGTACAGATGAAAACAAGAAACCACATGTGCCAAATAGCTACCCCCTGAATGCAACCAATAGATGTGTATTTGATATGGACAATCGACTCAATGTATGTGGATCCATCCTGCTCCTACGAACCATCGCCACTCGTTCGACTACCCGCCCTTTGGAGAATGTGTCAATACAATGTTGGGAACCCAGATACATACTAGACAACTATCTCAGCTGCACATGGTACCCTCTGCTCATCCATGGTCTAGACATGCCCTGTGGAAAGAGTGAAACATGTGTCCCCCGTGACGAGCTCCCCAGGGATAGAATTAGGGATGAATGATATCCCATCCCTATCAGTCATCACCTCATCCCTCGACCTGTGGCTATCAACTCACGCAGCGATTCGATGCCCCGCTGAGAATTCTCCCCTCTATTGCATCAAGTGTCATCCAAATATCTTGGGTGAGCTCCCTGTCCCCTGTTGTTCGTACCCACAGTGTCAAAGGAAAAAAATGGCAACGATCATTCTTGTAAGTGACGTAGAAGAGGGTCAGGAGTGTGAGTCCCCGCGGATACCATCAAGTATCGCTCATTTGTGTCCCCATCGATCCTGGGTGAACTACACACAAAGGTATGCCCAGTATCTCCGTCCATGGTTGTTCTTAGAGGGAACACTCCAAGACCTCGTTGTGCAGCACCATAGTCCTCTACATACCAATGATCATCCCAGTATTCCTCGACATGCCACTATACACTACGACTAACCCCTGTACACTGTTGGATACCCTTAGTTGTAGCTATGTCATCCGGTACCATCCTACTTCCTACCTGTGTCACTGCACCTGTCACTCCCCGCATGTACTCACTGCGATGTGAGGCACTTCCACTCCACAACACAGTGCAACACACTACAACACACCACCATGCATCTTCATGCCCACCTGCAAACCACTTCTCAACAATATATGCTCCCACATATCCCTGGATATGATGGCCTAGAGCTATGTTTGTACGTGTTAGGCCACACCCGATCAGTATCATCACCTCAACCATCACATCATTATCCCTGCCGATAGATGGATCGTCCCTCCAAGACCCCCCTGAGGGATCTGATAAGTGACTCTCCCTATGTGTTAGCAGTGATGCCACCACTGCTCTGGTCCTCTGCGCCCCGCATAAAAGTGAAGAGCCCTCAACTCCATGCAAGGCACTTTTTGGTGGCCTGCCAATGCCACCTCCTCTGACAACCTCTTGCCAGAGTATGATGACCACCTAGTGATCCCGTGTACAAATGTCATACCAAGAAAACCAAAGAGTTTATCCATAAACTGGTCTGCCACTGGTGTTGACGGAGACTACCCTAACGAAAGTGCATGCTCACATTCTAGGTCAACTGCACCATCCTAATTGTAGTCAACCAACATACATGGTAAATGATTGGTAGTCCCTTTTGGATCCCAATGCCAGTCGAGCTTCTAGCATCACTAGTGCATGGAAACTCCTACTGAGTTCCAACTGGGTTCACTACCATCTCTAGAGTCCACTCCACTGGATACCAACTCAGAATCTCTTGCCAACCAACCCTAAGAGAGGGATCGAATGCACAAACTCCTGCACATAGAACAACCCCACGATGAGGGTGTTACACCCTGTGCAACTTAGTTCATCTCATCTCACTACCCTGGTTAATACATACAATCTAACTAGGTAACTCTATCTCCCTCTACCCAATGGGCCATGGTAACCTAATAGTACTACCAGCCCTGACTATGTATGTCCGAAGAGGGCTGCTCTCGTGCTCCAACGTGCACTCTAGCTGCACCACTAGGGAATCCAACTTCTCCTTAATATGAGTCAATTTGGTCATCGACTCGGCACAAACTGCTCTGAGGCCCTCCAAATCCTTGTTCTACTGTAGAATTTCCTCTCGCACTAACGCGACCTTCCTTTTTAATGCTAGAAGGTCATCATGAAACTAATGGAATTTTCATGGGAATCTATCACCTGTAAAATTGGTCACAGCTCCAGATACCTCAGAAAATGTTGGTATCTCGTCCAGGGATCGCACCCCCTAAACAAATGGTTCTGTGTGAGCAAGCTCTACCCTCTCCACTAGGGTGTCAACTGGGGCTATCAAAGAGGTCTCTAATAAAGGTGACTTCTGCACCACACTAGGTATATCGATCTGCTCTTAACCATCCTGCAGGCTCTCAACATCATGCTCAACCTCCTCCTTAGGTTCCTGATATCTAAAGCCAGGTTTCCACCAGCAAAATCACCCCTGGTCTCACCCTCTAATCGTCTTTGTCCTGTCTGCTTCTTTTTAGGAGATCTGGTGCCCTGATCTCATCGAATTTCCCCACAAGATGGAGATAGTTTCACCCCCACGACCTGCTCACCTCTAACATATTTGTTGTAAGGGTGAGGATGGGTTTTGATCTAGATCTTGAGGGGAGGCCCCCAATATTTGAAAAAAAAATAAGTGGATATTGGGGGTAGGCCCCCAAGATCTGAAAAATTGAAATTTATAGAAGAAAGAGAGTAGAATGCCCAATAAACAAAACCACAAAGATTGTTTTCATTAAAACAGATAATAGCTATAAGGACTACATTGTGGTGGATAATGTATCCTTTTAGAAAATGTGACTTGTTACTTATAGTCTTTTTCAGTTACAATACGACGGGTCAATTCCATGGGTGAATGAATACCATGAGTGGATGTCACAATACCAAGGGTCAATTCCATGGGTGAATGAATATCATGGGTGGATGTCACAATACCATGGGAAAATACCATGGGTGAATGAATACCATGGGAGGATGTCACTTACAATACCATGGGTGAATTCCATTGGTGGATGAATAACATGGGTGGATGAATACCATGGGTTGATGTCATTTTCTATTCATATCATTCCTCTCTCCCTAAGAAGAAATGGTCCCCATTGCGTGTAGTTCCCTCTTGCGAAGCCTTTGTTGAATATGAAGAGCTATTGAAGAGAAGGGTTTTATGTGGTTAACCCATAACCATGATGAACGAAGATTCGAGGATAGAGATACCCTGTAATGTTTGTGACCAACTTTGATGCTAACAATGTGTGGCCTAACAAATGGACTTCGACGAAGTGTGGGTTTGTGGATTACCCATAACCATGATGAACGAAGATCTGAGGATAGAGATACCCTGTAATGCTTGTGACCAATTGTGCTACTAACAGTGTGCGTCCTAGAAAATGGACTTCGATGAAGTGTGAGTTTGTGGATGACCCATAACCATGACAAATGAAGATCCGAGGATAGAGATACCCTGTAATGCTTGTGAACAACTGTCATACTAACAGTGTGCAGCCTAGCAAATGGACTTCGATGACAAGGATTTTTTGCAGTTGACCCATAACCGTGATGTTGGTAGTTGATGAAGTAGTAGCTACCTACATAGCCCAAGGTGGGAGGGCACATATCCAATGAACCCAAGCCGAATGTTTCTATGCTGAAATTGATGAATGTGAAGCAGGTGCCTACTAAAACGAGGTGGGAGGGCACGTCTTTAAAGGGAACCCGCTCCAAATGCTGCTCCAGAATTAAAATGGACATAATTCGATCAATATAACTCAGAATATTTATTATAACCTATTTTTGGAAATAGAAGGAGTGTTTTGTATCTTCCCATGAGTTGTAAACCCTTATCTGGACACTCTAGAATCTCATATTCATGTGGCAACGTTTCCACCATCACAATAATTCTGAAAAAATAGTTGATTTTAAATCAACGATATCTCCGACATTTGAACTCCGATTCGACCCATTTGTTTTTGAAATTGAGTGATTTTTCGAGAGGAGCTCAGATATAAAATCACTTTTATGAAATTCCACACCAAAATTGCAAAAATAGATAGGAGATCCTCCGTCCACAAATTTCCGTCAGAAACATTTCTACAACATAACTGATTTTAAATCAACGATATCTCCCTCATCCGGACTCCGATTCGGTCGATTTGTTTTTTGAATTTGGGTATTTTTCAGAAGGAATCCAGATATGTTATTTTTTGTTTTAAATTTCATACCAAAAATTTCATATTTGATCTGAAAACTCTCCGCCCTAAAACATATTTGCAAAAAAATGAAAAAAGGAAAATTATTTCTTCTTGGCCTAAGAAAATGCTCTATGAAGGACACAGAACATGCCTAAAATTTGTCGAAAATTGCTGCAAAAATTGAAACTGAAATATGCATCAAACCCTCATTCTAATGGAATGATAACCTGCTCTGATACCATTGATCCAGATCTTAGGGGGAAGCCCCCAAGATCTAAAAGATTGAAATGGATCTTCTGGGGGAGGCCCCTAAGATCTAAAGAATTGCAATGTTAGAAAGAAAATGATAGAGCACACATTAAATAAAACCAGAAAGAAATTTTATTAAAATCGATAATAACTATAAAGGCTATATTGTGGTGGACAATCTACCCTTTTACAAAATGTGACTTGTTACTTATAGCCTTTTTCAGTTACAATACCATGAGTCAATTCCATGGGTGAATGAATACCATGGGTGGATGTCACTTACAATACCATGGGTAAATAACATGGGTGGATGAATACCATGGGTTGCTGCCATTTTCTATTCGGATCATTTGTCACCCTCCTCAACTGGGCCAACCTGTCATCATCCCAATGAATTCTACCCCAAAATTTATGCCTATTGGATTTCCCTTGAGCCGTGGGTTTGTCTCTAGTTTCACCCGTCACTGTGCACTCATACACAAAGCTTCCTTGATCTTTTGGATAATTTCCCACAGCTAGGCCAATATCATGCTCTGATACCACTGCAATCATCCTTAATAGGAATATAAGCGATAACAAGCAAATAATACATGCAACAAATTACAAAAACGAAATATTCAGCAAACACCAACATAAAAGATGCAAATGGAAAACTTCTGATCCATTTTATTATATTTATGCAAGTCAAATACAATAGATGATGGAATGGTGCACCCAGGCTTGTCTAAAATCATAAGCAGGACCAAACCCAGGTAGGAAAATGGCTGAGTTGAATGCTACCCAGTTGTTGTACCAATCTACTCTGCACTGCCGTGAAACTACTACTTTGCTGAAGTTCGAATGGCTATAAGGTGCATAGAAATTGCCCAAAAACTTATATGCTTTTAACCCCAAACTCCTTGGTCAAAATCCATGAAAACCTAGAAATAGTTTGGCCTAATTTGGACTTCCCAAAATCAACCCCCAAAGGCACTATTCAATCCCCAATAATTCTGCACTGTCTGTTACAAAGATAGGACTTAAAACACCACCTACGGTGCTCAGAAAATTATGAAACTTTATATTTGGGATCCTTGTCAAAAACCTAGAAATAATTTTGGCTTGTTTAGAATTTTGATTTTCGACCCCCTTGGAGCCTCACTTGAGCTCTAGCTGCCAATTTTGACTTGCTGAAAACTTCCTGTAAATCACCTAAAAAATTCTCCAAAATGCTAATTTCACGTGTGCTATCCAATCCCCGACTCCTCGGATTATCTCTTGGCCCAACTCAGTCGCTCCCAAGTACCATGAAAATCTATTGTGTGGCCTCTACGTTGTCTCCTAGCCCAATAGTTAGCATTGTTGGAATGCTAGCTCAGCTGGCTATAAAACCCAGCAAGAACTTTGGTCTAATGTTGCTACCTAATCTCCCCAACTCCTGGACAAACAATCAAATCTCCACTTGCCTCAATCTCCTTTTGCATGTTTCCTCGCTGCCCAAAAATATACACTCCTTGCTCTGCATTGGTTGGTGGTGCCATGTCACTTCCCCGGAACTCCTGAAATCCTTACAGAACTGCCTCTCTAGGGTGGGCACAGATGGTCCCCCAAAGTAGAGGTTGAATATCCCGCTTGATATATTCGTGGCTAAACAACTTGTTGAATCACCTAAAAAACAGAGTGAACAATGAAGTGATTTTGTTTGCAAGATGTATGAATGAATCCTAAAATGAGAGCTACTCCCTCCTTATAACTCCTTGGGACTCCCTTGCCTCATGTGGGCCCCCTCATCCACATATTTGACTTTCCCTCAAAGCTATTTGAATGGGCCAATTCGAACTCCCATGTTGGTGGCCCCCACATTCCACTAGCAACCAAATTAAGTCAAATTGCCTCCTAAGTCCCTAAGTCGAAAATGATGGGTTCTCTTCCTTAGCCAAAATTGTCCAAAATTATCTAGCAGCACCATGTTACAGATGTGTTTGATAAGGGATGTGACAATGGAAATTTTCAATTTATTACCTATGATGGATCGTAGCTTATTGTCTCTTTTACTACCTTGAATCTCTTGTCCATCAACTTCTTTAGTGAGGAAGTTGATTGTTTTTCATAGTTTACTAGGAACCTATGTCCCTCCAACCAGTCCATTCCTATTAACGCATCATAAGATCATAGAGGTAATATATTTAAACTCACCTGTAATATATTCAAACTCACCTTAACCTGTTGTCCTCGCATCTACATAGGGAAACCTTCCACCTTGGCTATTACCTTTCACTTTTCACAAGTGGCCAATTGTACTAGCCAAGAATTTTTAAACTTACACTTGGTAATTGACACAATTCAACTATTTTCATACTAACATAACTCAGACTCACACATATATCAATTAAAATAGAAATGGGATAGTTAGCTATCTTACCTTCAAATTCTACCATTGTGGGTTAGTATTCAACTTGATGATCTTCCAAGGCAACCTTAATTCTCATTATGCTTCTAGCCACCTCCCCAAGTGTAGTGGCTTCTTGAATATTAGTAGTTGGCTCTATTCTAACTTGGTGAGCAATTTTTTTGTACTAATGGGTTTCCCCATAGCCCCAATGTTGTAAGGGAGATTTATGTGACTCACTAGGATCTAGATTACTTGATGGTTCAACTTGCTTAGATTCATCTAGTGTTCTTATTCTTTGCTGACTCTTTCCCTGAGGTAAACTCATATGTTTTTGTGTGCATATTTAACACCTGCAGACATTGTGTTCTTATTATTCCTTTAGAACCTTTTATTTCACTTTTCACTCAACTAGCCTCTACCAGTTTCCCCTTTCTCCTTCATCTACTTATAACATATGCGGGCTTTTCTAATAGCTTGATCCATTGTCTTGGAATTATCAAATATCAATCTTTCCTTCATGAAAGTTGGTGGGTTTCTAACAAAGTGTTACACCTTAGCATTCTCTTCCTATATATATGGAACATTTATTAACAGAGAGGTAAACATGGTTACAAACTCATTCATGGACTATTGTCCTAATTCCAAACCATGAAATTCCTTTTCAATTTCATCGTAAAACCTCTTGGTTACATATTTATCTTTAAAAGGTTTCTGAAAGGTGTCCCAAGCCACTTCTTGTTGATCAATACCTCAAACCTTTTAATTTCTTCCCATCATAAGGTGGATTTATCTTGAAATTGATAGATTTCCAACTTGACCTTTAAATTATCATGTTATTCATAGACATAAAAATACTTATTCATATTAATCAACCAGGCTTCAGGAGTTTCTTCCATTTCACCTTCAAATTGTGGGGGCTTACTTTTTTTTTACTCACCCTGTAATTCATCCTTTGGCCTCTTGACCCCCCTCCCACTGAAATTATTTCCAGACTCTTCCTCATTATCTATTCAACCTCCTTCAATTTTTGGGCGGTCGTCCCATTGTCGATGCATCTCAACTTTGTTGCCATTATCTAGTCTGCGATCTAGGTTCCTTTGGTTTTGTCTATCTGAGATGGTTTTCATAATCCTTTCTTGTTCCAACTCGAACTCTCATTGTCAGCTCTTAAATTTCCCATATGAACTCACAACTATTGCACTGTTTCTAGTAGCGTAACATTAACATTCTAGGTTTCTTCTCCTAACTAAACCCACATCTCTGGATCGGCACCTGCACGAGGAATAAATCCATATCCCATTAATGGTCCTCTAGGTGGAATAACTCTAATTCCCCTCCTCATCTTTCTTTAGCTACCTCTTTGCACCATTAACACTTTGGTTATTTAGAGTTTATTGATCAGGTCACAGTGTTGCATCTTGTGGCTTGGATACCAATTGTAACATGTTTAACTATACACATTAGAGATCAAACACTAAACAAAAAAAGAGTTCCTACTAAGGTAGTTTTACACCTTCATCTAACAATACAATACTTTATATGCAGGATCCCATTATGTTAAAAACAACACAATTGATTTGGGGTTATTTCGAATGTGTATGGGAATTATAGCTTATTAAATTTAATCATTGATTATAAAATGTAACCTAAGGCTTAATCTATCCTTTTCCTACTTCTTACGCCTTAACAAGATGCCTAGATATGACTGAGGCTATCGATAAGAACCTTGTCGAAGTCTGGAACCTAGAGTTGTCAATCTCCTTGGGTACAAATATTGGGTAATGACATGTGAGAGGATCCTCACCCTCGATGCTAAGGTTCCAAATCCAATGGTTGATTTTTTATCAGGGTAGGTTAGTGTAACCATTCCCTACCATGGTCGCCACTCATCCCATTAATTTGCACCAAATGTTGCTTGGATTCAAGCTTCACAACCAGGATGGGGCTGGCAGGTTTTAAGTGTTTCTAGCAGTAGGAATGACCACTCAGGTGAGACTAGGCATGAAACCATTTTGAATCAAGCGAATATGCATAAATTGAATTAAGGTTTCCCTTTATTCAAGATAATATTTTGTGTTCTCCCTTAAACACTTAATCGCACTGGTTACTGTAACTTATTCTCATTTTTCTCTCTTTAGAATTAGGTGTAGCTACAATGGTTTTGTTTGAACACTACAAATTTGAACTGGGAAGCATATACCCTCTATCCTCTGATAATGAAGCTAGGTGTATGGACTGATTCTCTGGTCAATTCCTTTTTAACAATGTCATCGATTCTCATATAATTTTTGGATTGTCATTGTCACAAGTATTAGAAGTTTCACCAAGTTACAAAAAAAAGGATATGGTAGCTCCTAGTTCTTTCAATGAAATTGTTGGTGAGTGATTTAACATTAGTCTTCCTAGGAATAAGATAACCACCTGGTAATTCATAACTGACGTCCTCCCAAACCCTAAATTTTTACAAGGCTTCTCAAAAGAAATATTGTTGATCTATTTTTTGTTCACATGCAAGTGGTGCATGGCTTACAGTCAAATGGCAAGAAGGTCAAGCAAGAAAACCAAACCTATATCCTACGTGACATGCCTAGGTGCAAGATTTCTATTTATTGTTCTTCCATATGCATTTGTAGTTATGAATACAAATGTAACTTTTCTATCCCTTCTTGGGATGAGCAAGTGTCTGGTGATTCATAGTTTTAATTCAATGAACCTTATTGCCTCTGAGCAATAATTTAAAGTCGATATTAAGGTGGTTCAATTTGTATTACATATTTTAAAAGTGTTGGGCCTTGGCCATTAATAGGGCTCATTGTATAAATTATTTTCTGAATCATTATGTTCCAAACTTTTTGTATACTTATTTTTCCTACAATGTATATGTGATGTCGCAAAGGAAAAGTGTCAATTCTTTTATTTTAACATTCCAGGGGAGAATCCTCTCAGCAAGGGCCTACATTTCATTCTTGTTTAAGCTTACATTTCATGGTGTTTTCCTTTATCTATCTATATATATATATATATATATTATCTAATATATGAGATAGATATATAGAGAGAGATATATATATATATATATATATATATATATAGAGAGAGAGAGAGAGAGAGAGAGAGAGAGAGAGAGACATATATGAATTTGTTACTAGGTTGGTGAAGGTTCCTTAGGGGTCATTGAGTGGGACCAAACCTACCTGCTGGTTCCCTTTGGCGACCTGCATCTAAAGCCTTCTTGTACCTATGTACATAGAATCATGTTTACCATGTTCATCTTTCTCTTTTAGCTCTTGATAGAGGTCCGAAGGGTTATGGTCGAAACAATAGTTTCTACAAAAATACACTTGGAATAATTTTATGTATGTTTTCTTGTTTTCTATAGGTATTACCAGATTTTATAGTTTCTCTTTTAATGTGTTTTCACTCAATTGTTGTGTAACTATCCTTTTGTTATTGATTCCTCCAAAGGAAATGATTTCCTTCATGCCACAATTACCATTGTGAGGAATCTCCTTTAGTCTCACAGGTACCCTAACTCATGGCTATCCCATACTGGTTCAATGAAGAATACTTCCCATGGAGATTTAACAATCCCCACCTCATTCAGTACACTTGGGTTGTACGTTACTTGGGAACTTGAATACCTAATATCCCCTCGATGGTTCAATATATTATATATATATATATATATATATATATATATATATATATATATATAAGAAAAAGACAACTTTAGAAACCATACAGTCACACCATTCCTCATGGTGCACAATCCTCCCTAATCATTTATGTCTTAGGAATATTATTATGTTCCTCAATTAAACAATTTTTTATTTAATTTCAATCTCATCACATTCTCTATCTAAGTACAACTCAACATCCTTTCCATAATTATAGTAAATAAATACATTTTTGTTTCTTGTGAAGCACCTACTACATAGCATTCTTTGTAATTCATCTTAAGCAAAATGAGGTCTTTTTCTTTCCAACAGATTTAATACTTGAACAAACACATATCATATTCAAGGAAAAAACACTTATCTGAAGAGAAACTTATCCAATAATTCAATAGGGAAAAGTGAGTTCCACCCATCCTTGAGAAGAAAGATTACGTCCACTTCTCCTCCCAAGCTTCCACTGTAGAACAATAGAAAAAAATAGCTAATTTAGAGTGAGATAATAAGGATCAAGACACTGCAGTCCAACCTAATACTTGTTGATTTTTGTCTGTACCAGATTTCTCCACTAGCCCTAGTCTAGCTCAAGGTTCACTCCTTGGTAGTCTCTTGCCTAAATTCACAAAATTCCTTTCTTTTCCTTTTAGTAAAGATAAAAAGAAGAACCCCTTCTTCCCATTGAGATCCTCCATTATCTCCTAGGAAGAGAGGGGTGCCTATTACTAATTGTCTCGAGGTTGGAATATGTTTTCGATGTGTCCTATTGAATTCCATATTTCTCAAAACAAAATAATGTAAATTTTTTTTTTTAAATATTTATAACACAGGTTTCACTAGGCTTCCCCTGAGCCCCAATTTCTAAAGTGTTAAGTAATGAAACTGACATAAGTAAAAGTAACTTAAATATAACCCTAGGGTTTTCCAATTATGAATTTCAACTTTCAAAATTTTTGAAAATAAATAAATAAATTATATGTTAATTTTGAGATGTATATTCCCGAATTTTTTCCATATTGAATTTTACATAGTCCACTTTTTCCATATAGAATCGAATTCGAATCCGAATTTGAATTTGAATTTGAATTTGGTAACTATGATTTAAAGTATTTTGGATCTCTCCCCACTTAATACATCTAGATTAAGTTTGTTCATCTATAAATTTACTCGCACAACAATTTCCTAGTCCACATTTAATACACCTTGATTAAGTTACTTAGTATGTTGAGTTTGATCTCTCGATAATTTAAACATTTGGATGAATTTGGGCTATGTTGGACCACAATATTACACTTTGGAGATCAATCTCTACATAGTTAATACATTTAGATTAAGTTACTCGACATGTGATCAAAACCCAACCACATTGATACATTTCTTGGTTTGTTTCTCAGCAATAAATACAACTAGATTAAGTTAGTTTTGCTCTTATCCAAACCCAAGTTGTTAGTTTTTTATGGAAGTAGGCAAAATTTTCTTTCAATTTATAAAATTCTAACTGGAAAACAAACTATTTTTTTGCTGAAGATTATCAAGTCTTTCCATGAAATGGGAAGTCATAATCTTGTTTAACATAAAAAATTTAACATAGAAATAAAATTATATCAATTTTCTTTTGATGGATATAGCCGACTATTGAAACTCTAAAATGAAAACTAGAAAAGCAACTTAAAAATTAAATAAAATGAAAGTAAATAAAAATTATTATCGGGGAGTCTGATTCCTCTTGTAAATAACTCTTTGTTGCTTCCTGGCCAACCACCTAGACATGAGAAGGAGGCCCAAATGAGCTTCAATGCCTTGCAAACACCCATCGTCAATCAATTATTGGGAGTTAAAGTGCATCTAACATAATGAGTATCTCCTTGAATTCATTACCATCAACGAGAATTTCCCCAAACAACATTTTAAATGTGAATAGATATGCACCATCCATTGTATAGATATGTTAACCAAGACCACCATAATGGCCAACATCTAGACCCAATCAACAATTTCATTCGCCACCCCAGTCTCAATTAAGCAACAACGTTCCCTTATATTTTCGTGTTCATCCCCGCAATGTCATGTTAAATGTATTGGGTTGTATGAGAGTAGAAGAGCATCACTGAGAATTCCACCCTCTGGTGGGCTATTGAGCCAACTTGATCCTTGCAATTGATAACACTACATCATCATTAGGCATGTAATAGTTTCTTTGTACTCAGCAACACAAGAACCAAACGAAGAGCAAGATGAAAGGGGTTAGTGTAAGAAACAAAAGTTGAAGTCCCATATTTAGACAATAGGGCTAAGTTAGTGGACACTGGATAATGGACCGAGTGTGGGCAAAATAGGGCTAATTGTGTGAACATTGTATTGCTTATTATATTGTGTTATTTATTTTCAGTAATGCTCTCCATATTTGTTGCTTCAGCAAAATAGTTTAAAATGACAAGTTTTGTCCTATAACTTTAGGATCTATCATGAACTGTTAAAGGTTTTGTTATGTATCTATGGGTAGTTGAGATAAAGCTTTTATATTTCACGGGAGGCAGAAAGGATAACATAGTGCAAAGGTTGAGTCCATGATCTAAAAGATGAACCCCATGTGCATAGAGTATGGATACCAAATTAAAACTCCCCAAGTCTTTCCATGGCCCGGGCCTTTGGAGATTTTTGTATCAATGAATTTGGTGTTATCGTTTTCCCTAAAATTACACATAGACAACTAACCAACACAAATGAATTTATCGTGCATACAACTCATGGGGTAAAATCTTCTGCCATGTAATTTTTTTTCTATAAAAATAAAGAGGACTAATTTTATCCCCATATTGTCTTTCTTACTCAACATATGCCCGATTTAAAACTACCAATTTTTCATTTGTCCATAAAATTTCATGTTGGTGAAAACATACATATACCATACGATTAAAATTACATATACCATATGATTAAGCTTACATATACAAGAGCTATTACAAGCAACACATTTAATGTTTACTTTTATCCCCACACATTTATTTTGTAGTGGATTCGAGGTTGCCCCCTTATAGATGCATACAATCAAGCAAAGCATACAATGCATCATTTTAATATAATATAGGAAAAACACCAAAAACAACTTACATGGGAAAATAAGGCTCTCTCTAGGTAATCACATCCATCTAGATGGATTTATTGTAGGCTTGGACATGCTAGTTGAAGGTAGTAAACTATAATGACTTCTGAAAAATAATCCTTAAACAATGGTATAGGCAGTCTTAGTACAGAAAAATGTTTCCATCCATATGTACACAATTTATATATGTTGAGACAAAAGAAATCCAACTAGGACAACAAGACTGAGTTACAATGATGACTTATTTTCAATGTTACGGAGATGACTTGGTACATCTGTTGCTTATATCCAAACCAAGTGTAACTCAACAATTCATAAGCCTTTGTATCAAATTCACAGGCCCGGGTACTATATTAAAAAAGTGTTGAAAATTCGTAAATCAGGGGATATCAAACGTAACTTGGCGGTGCTTGTTGAGGATAACTTTTGCACAAAGCAAAAATTATTAGTAATAACAACACCAAAAGAAGTTGGTCCTTTCAAAATAGGGATTGCATCATCAACCATCAAAATAAATGCAAATTTCCTAGCATCAATGATGAAAGTACTCACCTTTGGTAAAAAGCAGGCATGAATCTTTTTTCTTCATCCAACATTTTTTTTCAAATGTATCCCTTTGTTTCTTGTCTAAAATGAAAAATTTACAATAACTCATGTTGAATTAGAGGAAAAACATGAACCATATTAAATTTCTTTAAATGATCCATATTCTTGACCTAAGATATCCATAGATTTGATGCCATAGTTTATTTGTGGAGCCATTTTCCGCAAACAATCCTTGTTTTCTTATTGTTGTAACTGTATACTTGTCAAGATCTCCTTCAACTACTTCAGAAACCAGTTTGTATTTTTTCCTCTTTAAACACTTTCAATCATATTTTATCTTGGAATGATTCTTTAGCATTTGTTGTCTATAGTTTCTTCTTTAGGCCCAGTATATACATACTCCACATCTTTAACACCTCCATCATGCACTATCATTGCGATTGTTCCTTTTCCTTTGACCATGTGTTCCTTCTTATCTCTTGAAGCAATTGTCCCTTGGTGACTTTTATTATCATTCAATTACACAAACAACTCATTTTCTCGTGTCATGTGGTCTATGTAATATCTCCTTAGCATATTTTTGGTCAATAGTGAGGTAATAGAGAATCTAAGATCTCTCTTCTCTTCACACTTTTGCATGAGAAGATTCATACTTCACTTCTACAATTCTTTTGATAATGAGTGAGTTTTCCACAATAATAGCACTTGCATTCAATACGTGGGCTGAAGTTTCCTCTTCTTTATTATTTGATTTTGTGATGTATTTGGCATCGTCTCTCATCTCTTTGGTGGCCAAAACTTTGTGTTCATTTCCCCTTGCTCTTTAACACAAAGGAATGTTTACAACTTTCTTCTTCATCATATAACTTATTTTTTTGCTCATTCGATAAGAGCAGTCGTCATAACTGATTAAATGTCAAGAGCATAGGTTATGTGGATGAGCTGAGACAAAATCTATTTCTTTATTTATCAGGCATTCACATTGGTATAATTAGACAAGGTATTTAACTTGAACATAGGCATCATGATTTGTAAGGCTCAAGGAAGCATTATTGCAATAAGATTGCATTGTAGCATGGTCCTTGCCTTTTGTTGATATTTTTCTATCTTTCAACAATTGTCAAAGAAGCATAAATTGGCCTTACATGCTATCATCTTAAGGCATTTCCTTTGCAACATCTGCTGCAATTTCGAGTTATATATTTCCCTATATATCAAATGCTATACATACCACATTAAAATTTAAATTATTTAAAAAAAACATGTAAAATAAATACAAGAATATTATTGAGATATG
Organism: Pinus taeda; assembly: GCA_000404065.3. NCBI lineage: Eukaryota > Viridiplantae > Streptophyta > Pinopsida > Pinales > Pinaceae > Pinus > Pinus taeda. The sequence continues at coordinate 6,255 of APFE030106824.1, read as the reverse complement.
AAATTTATATAAATATAAACAATTTTAATAAGAACCAACATAGAACCATCCTACAAAATAGAAATTTAGATAGTAATTACTTTATATTGTTAAGTGTAAATTAACTGGAAAAACAAACCAACATAGATTCATCTTAGATCTAGATCTAAAAAGCCCCAAGATGATTCAAATACCACAAGGTGTAAACATTTCCTTCTTTTCTTTTGAGATATTTGATTCCTCTCAATGATTGATATATATGGAGTTAAGATGGATCTAGGTTGGTTACGCTTGGAATAGGGCTTCCAAAATTTTAATTTATTTATAGGAAATTATTAAGTGGATGGTAGAAACATAACCTCCATAACATATTCTAAAATTTTCTTAATATATACACAAATCAAAAAGTGACATTTATTTTCAAAATAAATAATTATTTCATTTTTTCTCTTTCAATTATTCATGAATTTAAAATATATAAAAAAGCAAAATAGTATTAATAATTCATAATATTTTATCTATAATGTATAACAAAACCTATTAATAATTTAATATATATAACTTCACTCCTTACAATATTCCATTACCAACTTTGAAACCTAAATTTATTTAAAATATTATAAAACAATTCTATTCGTCACTCTATGGCATCTTTTTGCACGGATGATTTAAGATAATATATTTTATATTTGCAATCTCCAAAGCAACGTGGTAGTCTTTAATTTTTTCGTCAGTCCACTGATTTCTCGCGGGGAAATTTAATATTTTTATATTGTACTTTTTAGTTTTGGCGAGATAAAAGATTCTCGATTTGATCCCTAATGAATAGAAATCAAGAGTGACAGCTTCAAAAGCTGGATACCGGCCATTTATGTTCAGTGCTGCGGATGTTCAGTCTCTGTTTGTCGTTTATATATATATTCTCACATGATCAATAAAAATACAAATAAGAGTCACATTTTCAAAAGCTGTATGTGGCCACAGAAGTTCAATGTTGCAGGAGATGCTGAATCTGTTTGTCGTTCTGAAGGGTTTATATATATATACCCTTTCAGCCAATATTCACTCGTTTTTGTCGTCCTTAAGGGTTTATATATATGTATATGGAGAGATCCAAAATATTTAAAGTGGGCCATTGAAAAATATCAATAAAAAAATGTTAAAAAGATCGTGTAGATTCTTGGCTAGATGTATGATTAGATGTATGATTAGATATATGAAGATTCTAATTTTGTGATTCAATTTGGCTATTCATCCTTTTTTTCTCAAATCACGGGAGTGAATATTGGTGGAAAGGGACTATATATATATTCCCTTTCCACCAATATTCACTCCCGTGATTTGAGAAGGAAAGGATGAGTAGCCAAGTTGAATCACTAAATTAGAATCTTCATAGTTTCTATTTATCTAATCATGCATCCAGCCAAGAATCTACATGATGTTTTTAACATTCTTTTATTGATATTTTCCAATGGCCCACTTTAAGGTATTTTGGATCTCTCCACACTTAATACATCTAGATTAAGTTGGTTGTTCTATAAATTTACCTGCACAGCTACTTCCTGTGCACAGTTAATACATCCCGATTAAGTTACTTGGTATGTCGAGTTTCATCTCTCTGGAATTAATACATTTGGATGAAGTTGGGTTGTGTCGGACCTCAATGTTACTTTGGAGATTGATCTATCCATAGTTAACACATTTAGATTCAGTTACTCACCATGTGATCGAAACCCAACCACAGTGACACACTTCTCAGTTTGTTTCTCGACAATAAATACAACTGGATTAAGTTAGTTTCGCTTTGATCCAATCCCAAGTTGCTTAGTTTTTTTTCGGGAGTAGGCAGATTTTTTCCCCTAATTTCTTAAATTCTAACAGGAAAACATACTATTTGTTAATTGAAGAATACAAGGTCTTTCACTGAAATGAGAAATCAGAAGTCTGAAAAAACCAGAGCTTTTCAACATCCAAAATTTAACATGAAATCAAAATGATATAAATTTTCATTTGAGGGATATAGCATCCTATTGCAACAATAAAATGAAAACTAGAAAAGCCACTTTAAATTAAATAAAAGGAAAGTGAATAAAACTCATCATCGGGGACTCTGATTCCTCTTGCAAGTAGCTCTTTGTTCCTTCCCGGCCAACAACGTAGAACCGAGGAGCCCCAAATCAGCTTCAATTCCTTGCATTCACCTATCATCATCCACTTACATAGAGTTGGAGTTCATTTAACATAATGAGGATCTCCTCGACTTCATTACCGTCTAGCAGAAGTTTCCCAAACAGAACAACATTTTAAGTGCCAATAGATATCCACCATCCACTGTATACATCGATTGAATAAAACCATCGTAGTTGTGTTAAACATCTAGAATCAATCTAGACCAATCAACATTTCGTTCGCCACCTCAGTCTCAGTTAATTAGCCACGTTCCCTTATATTTTCGTGTTCATCCTCCACAATTTCGTCTTCAATGGATTGGGGTGTATGAGAGCAAAAGAGCCTCACTGAGAATTCCACCCTCTACTGGGCTCTTGAGCCAACTTGATCCTTGTAGCTGTTGGAAATAATACTGAGAGGGGGGGTGAATCAGTATTATGAAGACAATTCTTTTCAATTCTTTCACTGATTTGTATACGCTACTTTAGTTAGATAAACTAGTGTATATATGCAACTTCAGTTAAGGAAAGTAGCATATAACTTATAGGCTTGTAATTTAATTATTCTTCATATGTTAATTTTAAATCTGTGTGTCATAACCATATAAACAATAACCAAGAACAGGAAAAACATTGTAGACAGTCACACACAATAACACAAGATATAAGGTGGAAACCCAATGTGGGTGAAAACCACCTGCTACAATTCATCTCTATCTTTTTCAATTAGAAATTTCTTTTTACAATGATTATGTACTGTTGCAGTCCTTTACTAGTACGCAGGCTGCAACCTGCAGAAGGCTACAACCCTCGCTCGTTCTCAAGCTTCTCTAGGAAGGGTGCTACAACCCCCTTAGCTCTTGTACTAGCTGGAATACTAGTACGTAGATGTTGACCTACAGAAGGCTACAACCTTCCCTTTTTTTCCAAGGACTACATTTCATAAATTTTCAGACTGGATCCATGAACATCAAAAACATCAAGTATATGTGCATCAACCAATCTCCTTTCCACCAACAACTACTGAATCAACCAATAACTTCCCAGAATGTTGTAACCAGAAAAACAGTACCAATAACCAGACACAAATTCTCAACCCAGAACACTGTAGTGATACATAGAAGCAGCTGGATCATATTTCATGAGATGTACGCTACTTCACAATGTAGAAACCTGCGTACATACACATCTGTATCTAGACCAACTTGCGTATACGCTATCATCTGTTGCTCAACTTGCGGTATATGCGCTTCTGATGTGCCGAACCTGCGTACAAATCTATAAAAGACAATTTTCCTTTTTCAAGTATTCAGACATCAGTTGTACCCAGATCATTAGATTAATAAGTTAAAACAGGCACCAAATATAACATATCAGAAACACATAAAGATACTTCTCTTAAGCCATTGAGATTTGACCCATCAATAGAACTTATCCATCTTTTAGCGCTTAGGTTCCTCCTTAGTTCTGATCCAGCAATCCACCATAAACCAATCACCAGTGTTCCAAATCTTAATCTTCTTAAGATATTCAATTCTTGAATTGATACCCTTGCCAAATGATCTCCTTTCTTTTTATAGTCTTAGGCCTTGCTCAAACCATGGTCCAAAACCATTGAGAACCAATACCAAGGACCTAATACCTGGGTACAACACTTTGGATGCAATACCAAGGACCAAAACCATAGGTTCAAATATGTCGGACTCAATACCATGAACCAATCATAAGTCTTCCCACATGTACACGCTTTTCTGTGCATGAAAGTGCATGCATACGCATACGCGTCTTTTGATCAACAATACCACGTGTATACGTGACTTTGTTAAGAGGAACCTGCGTATACCTCATTTCCATTCATTCTGAGAGTCCGAACTGTGATCTGCCATTTGAGTGAGTTGCCATCAAGGACAACACCTGTGCCATAGAGCCAAACGTGTGTCATATGCCAACAATCTCCCCCTTTGGACTTGATGGCAACCCCAAGTCACTCAAAATCATCCTCCCCCTTTGACATCAGGGGAAAAGGGTTATGCTCCCCCTGAGAACATGCATAAATCTATACTTTGTTGTGTTGTCTAAGCTCCCCCTGACTGTGCCAGATGATCTCTGTCAGACCCAAATCATACTCTTTTCATCTAGAGCCTGGCCCACAGAAAGTCTTGAAACCAACATATACGTGACTGTATCTTCATAAACCGGCATATGTACGCGGATACCCCATGTGGAACTCGGGTACAACCATTAATCTCTGAAACAGACAAGTTTCAACAGCAAGATGATGCATCAACTACTCCCAGCTTCTATCTGAGATATTCAAATGTCTCCCTGGGTAGTGGTTTGGTGAGTATATCAGCAACCTGTTCCTTGGAGGGAACATACTCCAATTTGACCTTTTGTTCAAGCACTTGTTCCCAGAGAAAATGATATTTAATAGGTATGTGCCTGGTCTTTGAATGCATGACAGGATTCTTTGAAATACTGATTGACAGGATTCTTTGAAATCTTGAATGTTCGCATCATCCAAAGGAGTTGTGTGTAGCAAGATGCAAAATCCACATATTCTGCTTCAGCCGTAGATAATGCAATTGAGCTTTGTTTCTTTCTGAACCAAGATACTAATCTGGACCCCATAAAGAATGCATCACCAGTAGTGCTCTTTCTATCATCCACACTTCCTGCCCAATCTACATATGTATATGCATGAAGTGTGAGATCTATACCTCTACGATACCATAGGCCATAGTTTTGAGTTCCTTGAAGATACTTGAAAATTCTCTTTACTGCTTGAAGATGAGTTTCCTTTGGGTTTTCCTAAAACCATCCAACTATTCCCGCTGCATGCATAATGTCTGGTCGGGTACATGTTAGATAGAGCAGACTACTAATCATGGATCTATAGGTTGGTTGATGTACTACTGTTGAATCATCATTTGCACTGCGACTGCATCCTATTACCATAGGGGTACACATTGGTTTCGAATCCTCCATCCCATATTTCTTTAAGATCTGCTTAAGATACTTGGTTTGTGATAGAAAAATGTCGTCTTTGTTTTGTTGGACTTGTAAACCAAGAAAATATGTGAGCTCAGCAAGCAAGGACATTTCAAATTCTTTTTGCATCATCAAGGCAAAGTTTTGACTTATGTCTTCCTCATTACTACCAAAAATGATATCATCAACATATACAACAAGTATTAGCAACTTAACATTGTCAATTTTTACATATAGATTGCTATCTGTTAATCCTTTTACAAAACCTTGTTGATGGAGATACTTATCCAACCGATAGTACTAAGCCCTTGGAGCCTGTTTAAGACCATAGAGAGCCTTTTTGAGTCTGTATACAAGTTTTGGATCATTTCCAAGGATAAACCCATCTGGTTTCTCAATGTATACTTCTTCATCGAAGTCTCCATTCAGAAAGGCATATTTTACGTCCATTTGAAATACTTTGAACTTCTGAAAGCTAGAGAGAGCAAGGAACATTCTTATAGCCTCAAGTCTAGCAAATGGTGCAAAAGTTTCTTCAAAGTCTATGCCTTCTTGTTGCACATACCCTTTACAAACAAGTCTTGCCTTGTTTCTAACCACATCTCCATTTTCATTCAACTTATTTTTGAAAATCCATTTTGTCCCTATGACATTCTTATCTTTTGGTCTAGGAACTAACTCCCAAGTGTTATTCTTTCCAATCTGCTCGAGTTCTTCCTCCATGGCCTTGACCCAGCATTCATCTTTGCATGCCTCTCTTTCATTTTGTGGTTCAGTGGAGGAGAGCAATGCTAGATAGCTTGAAGCTTCTGAAATGGTTCTCCTTGTTTGTACACCTGCCTCTTTCTGCCCCAAAATTTGAGATTCTGGATGATCCTTCTAAACGTATCTGGATGGAGTCTTTTCTTCTACCCTTATCTGTTCTTTTGGTGCCTCATGGGTTTCTTCTTCATCATGAATCTGATTTGATGTTGACGGATAGTCTTCGCCATATTCGAAGTCTTCAGATTTCACTTGCCTAGGAGTGTTCCCTTCTTCGTCAACCACTACATCAATACTTTCAACAATTTTACCAAGTCTTTTATTGTAACATTTGTAAGCTTTGCTGTGGGGAGAG